>JAOTRS010000015.1:13566758-13577115 GCA_028565755.1 Dinotopterus cunningtoni | reverse complement strand
GTCTGTCATTCTGTCATACTCTGACTCCCTCTGCCTTTCAGTCTACTGTATGTCTGCCTCTCTGTTTTGTTTTATTCTGTCCTTTGTCTGTCTGTCTCTCTCTCTCTCTCACCTTACTCTTTTTCCCTTTCTCGCTCTCTTTCCTATCTCCCCCTTGCTCTTTCTCATTCTCTTAACCCTCCCCCTCTCTTTCTTTTTTCTCTCCCTTTTTGTCTGTCTTGCTTTTCTTTCTTTCTCTCCCCCACCTTGCCTTTCTCATTTCTGTTTCTCCCTTTCTTATTCTCTCTCTCTCTCTCTCTCTCTCTCTTCTAAATATTGAAGTTTAGAAGAGCTTAATTATGTTTAAAAAATACATTGTTGCCAAAGCAATTATAGAGAGGAGATTACATTACAAACTAGAGAGGTATATTTTGAGTGGTGCTTGCCATGGCAAAACGTATGCTAACTATATTGGCATTTTGCTAGCAACATCATTAGCATGTCGCTGGCACAATGCTAACATGATTAGCATGTTGCTAACATGATGCTAGCAATATTAGAAATGATGCTAACATGATTAGCATGTCACGTGCATTGTGCTATCTATATTAGCATGTAGCTAGCAACATCATTAGCATGTTGCTATCATGACTCCAATGTGGTTAGCATGTTTCAGCATGAAGCCAATATAATAAGCATGTCGTTAACCTGATGCTAGCATGATTAGCATATTTAAAAAATCAACATCATTAGCATGAGTCAAAAAATGAAACCGACATGTCTATTCAATGTTCTGATGCAGAGATGCAGAGTCTTCAAAAAATGGTTGCTAGGGTACACTGTTTTGTTGCTAGGGAGTGACTTGGCACCTGCTAATGAAGAAATCAAAGGCTTCTATCGGCTATGAATGATTATAAACCAATACTCATGTCTTTATGATATACTGTTGTGAAGATAATCCTCCATGGGTTAGAGTTGCTAGGGTGCTCTAAATGGTTGCTAGGGGTGTGGCTTATGAGCATCAGGATAAACCCGAAAGACTGATTGGTTGCCTGAGTTAAATAAGCCCTCCCCCTTGTCGCTACAACAATGGGATCCACAGTTTGGTTCAGTTTCAAAGTTCCTATGGATATATAAGTTATCATTATATGTCAATGAGGCAAATTTGGGCACCTCTTGTGCCCCAGGGGTACAACCTATACCCTCTTAAAGGGTATGTTCTGACACAGCTTGCAAGCCTCTTCAAATGTGGTAAATTTGAGATTTCTACCAAATTCTTGCTCTGCGCCAGAATCCGTCAAACTTGGTATCAATGTTAAGTCTATGGGCCTTTTTATTACCCTCTTAGAAAAGTCATAGCAACTCCTTTCTGAATAAGCCACACGATTTGACACCTTTTTATGGGTCTACGACAAACGGTACGGGACTAGTTACACACCAAACTTTTGTACAGAAAAAGAAGAAACAGAAGAATTTATTGTTCTGTGAGATAATAATAGTAGTGCTTTGCTTCGCAAGCACCACTAATAACATCTATCTGTATTTACAAAAAAGTATTAATATTAACAACAAAAAAAACAACTCTCTCTCTCTTTCTCTTTTTCTTTCTCTGTCTCTGCAGGCAGTACTATGAGATGTTGTATAACACAGCAGACGAGTTGTTGAACCTGGTGGTGGATCAGGGCGTGCGTTACAGCGAGCTGGAGTACATCAACGCCCTGAGCCTCCTGCACCGCAGCCAGACCGGCGTGGGAGACCTGAGCGTCCAGAACACACGCCTGCAGCGCCTCAAAGAGATCATCTGCGAGCAGGCCGCCATCAAACAGGCCACCAAGGACAAGAAAATTACTACTGTGTAAAAACAAACACACACACACACACACTCTATATTTTCTTTTAATGTGCAACACTAGAGGATGAAAGAAGTATCGCACGCATACTGTTTACACACACACACACACACAAATTAGTCTGTAATAAAATAATCCCTCGGAGCATGTCTCACCCACCACCAGGCTTCACCTCGTGAAATAAGCAGATGGAATCTGGACGCGTGACTCGAGGACACTGTCATCTCATTTTCCTGTAATATAAAAGCACTGCTCTCGGTTATATGCCGCCTTACACACTCACTCTCTCACACACACACACACACACACACACACACACACACACACACACACACACACGAGAGTGTGTCCACAATCACACACAGCACATCAGAGTGCTGGAATTATTATCCGTCACTCCCTGCGATGTGTTTTTGTCCTCCTAAAAGGATATTCTTTTATTCTACATTTTTTTAACACCGGCGTTTATTTAGAAGAAAAAGGCGATTAATCGTGTATCGTATCTTTAGGGTCAGTGATGTGTGTATTTTAGAGAGAAAGAGAGGGAAAGGGATCTCCAGCCATTGACTCGCAGCTATCAAAACTTTAATTCGCCTTTTTTCCTTAAGTCTTACTCACTTAGTCTCTCTCTCTCTCTCTCTCTCTCTCTCTCTAACATACACGGAAAGCCACAAATCATTCATTCTTTCTGCCCCATGGTGCTTTTAGTTCATTAACTCAGAAGAAAAGTGCTTAACAAGAGAAGGAGAAAGAAAGCGCTGTCGATACAGAAACACGGGCACCCGGCAAACGGCGCTCCCTGAAGCCAGCGCAGCGATACATCATTATGACTCAGTGTCAGGAATCAATAACGGCCCACGGGCGCTGCGCAACGTATTAACGCGAGTGAGGGGGAAAGAAAAGAAACGTCTTTAATATTCCGACTTTATTTGAACGATGATGTGAGTGCGGAGAGCGAGCGACAGGAAGTTTGCAGGAACAAAGCTACGTGGAGTGAAGCCGAAAGATTTAGATCAACCTGATGCGCTTGACCTTAACTTCATGGATTTAGGGATTTGGGTTTCGTTTTTTTCTTTTTCAATTTATCAGCAAGGTGCCAAGAAAATATTATTAAGCTTTTATTTTATAGAAATGCATTAGTTCTGTGGGTTTTCACTGATGCTTTGTAAGGTTATTGATTTATTTTGCTTTGAATGTGTCCACTGTTTAACTTTTCAATGTACTGAATGTATTCAACATTTCAATTCTGTAACATAACGTGAAATAAATCAATAAAATCCAACTTGTTTGTCTCTGTGTGTGTGTCAAACAATGCAATGTTTTTAAACACATGTTAAAGATGCAAGAGGAATCCACAATAACAGCTTGTTTGAGGGAGTAAAAAAAAGAAAAGAAAAAAAATATGGATCCAAGTGCTGTTAAGTTTATTAAAGCAGATGTCTTAATGGACACATCTACCTTGTAGATATTCATTTCTAAAGACGATGGAAAACGTAATCTTTTTTTTTTCCATGTACAGTGTTTTTTTTCCCCGCATTAGTGCCCCAGTATCGTTTCCTGAGAACACTCGACAGCAAAGTCTGGTTCATTTTAATCAATGAGAAAGCAATCGTTCCCTGCTCGGGAAGCATACCCAAGTCCGCTTGAAGAGAACAATACAGTGTACTCGGGCATATGGATCAGAATCAGAAACGGAAGCTAGTCGTTTCTGAGAACGGAAGTCGACCGCTGTCTAGACACGACGTCATACTGTAAGTGCCATTTGTCTCCTCCGAAATCTCTGTGTGTATGTAGCATGCGCTGATCTCATCCTCTGACCAAAATCACGCAAGAACGTCGCTCTTCGAAATATCAATAACATCAGGCGTAGGCTGGATGGTTTTAGTTTTTACAACAGCAATTTGGATGAGGATGAAGTGTTTAAAACCTAATACACTAATACACACGATAGCAAGTCCAGGGTGACTGATAATGTGAATAACACAACCCGAATGCTGATTGTTAGATAATGACGAGATCCTGATGAGTATTTAATGAACAGCAATGCTACGTTCACACACTGAGAGTGATTCAAACCTAACAAACTTGACTTAAGGATTTCAACTTTTCACCGATCTTTACTTTGTTCCCTTCAAAATCTGCTTCTCTGTGCGCTCTGAACATTTATGTAAGAGTGAGTTATCTGCTCTGCTTTTATTGCTTAACTGTATCAGACAGATATGCTGACCCTAAACCGCATGCATATTTATAGACTAGTACCCAGAAGTCAGTTTTGTGACATACTGGAAGCCAGTGAAAGGATTTAAAAAGAGATCCTGATACAAGCTATATTTTGGGTAGTGTTTTATTCTTTAAGGCAGTATGCTACAGTATGTGTAGCTGAACAAAATGGTTCATAATGTAAGTGTATAACAGTACGTGCCTGGGATACTGGGATGTTCATCATGTCAGAGGATGTATGCTGCTTAATAAACATTGTGTTTCCCCAAAGAATACCGTTATCTTGCATTCTACTGTTCTCTATTGATTTTCCACCACAACAAACCTTGATTCGATGCACTATATGGTAAAGGTTTGGCTACAGCTGATCATCACACTCAGATGTCCTTTGTTGAACATCCCATTCCAGACTTAATCTTATTTGCTGTTGTATTATATTATAACTTGCACTCTTTTGGAAAGGTTTTCCAAAGTACCTTTTATTGTAGCTAAGGTAGTATTGTCAAGGATAAATATTTTGTATCTTATTTGATTTTAATTGTCAGTTTAAATATATGTCTGCCTTTAATGTACATAATTGAACATTAACAACCTCAGATTATATAAAAACTAAACCATTTGCCCCGTCTGAGGTAAAAGATGATCACTGAAGTTCCAAAATGTGAGGGGAAAAGTCTAGTTTGGTGTCTTTATGTCTGAAATCATGCACTTCTTGGAATAACCACTAGGGTCCAAAAGTGAATCAAACCCCATAGAGCCCCATGTTACAATAAACTTTACAACCAACAGAAAGATGTTTACATGTTTACAGCCTGGTACAAAAAAAAAAACAGGTTTGGTCTCCATAGCTAGATTTGCCATTCATGACAACTGTACATAGGCAAATCTAGCTATGATTATATTAAGCGATACAATTAAACATAATTGGGGGTGTGGCTGATTTGACTGACAGCTGCATTGCCGAGATGAAATCGTTTGCTGACAGCATGTTGGGTACGGATGATGGAATTCAATCAAATCCAAAGTAATGTTAACATACAGTATAAATTATAAAGCTAAGCTAGCTAGCTTGTGGTACCTGAGGTAAGTTGGTGTGTTCCAACCAATAGGCAGAGGCTATTAGCTCCACCCCATTCCCATTTATGGATGGTTTAGGCACAGTTAGCTCCTGTCAAGATGTAAAGACCAGAGCTCCCTGAGTTGGGTCTCATATGCGCTCTTCGGAAAGCCGGTGCGGGTGATGTCACGGAGGGTTTGTCCCATTCAGGTGGAACCTGTAATTTCTCTTTTCATGTATGAAGAATCTTGGATATAAACAAACATTAAAGCTACGTTTCTGGGATGTCAAATAGAGCCACGTTCAGTTTAAAAGCCGGTGCTGCAATCCTTTCTTGCAGTTAATATACAGTACAACAATGCCTGAAGATGTGTGGACAGGGGACAACATCTGATACAGACTCCTGTCATGTCTGGACAGAATAGCCCTTGTGGGAGATGTACAATTTTGTACCACAGCGTGGCTTCCAGTCCTTCCTGAATTCACCTCAGATGCATAACACAAAGCAAACAACAGTCAAAAATAAATAAAGAAAGAAAATGATAACGCACAAATGGGGATGTGGAGATCCAATGCTAGGACTCTGTCAATTATGAATTTTGATTAAAAATTAACAGTGTGTAGAAAGTGTCATTGTTTCAGTATCTTTCTCTTTAGGTTAAGCTTTACTCTTGCACTAGTTAAAAAACCACCCCCACTACATAGAGAACTGATGCTACAAACTCTGCCTGATGTGTGTGCAAGATCCAGATGTACGACACAGCTGCAGGAGATCCAACGGAAGGTAAGTGAGTGAAAAAGTATCAGCCTGATGTAAAGGATCTCGAGAACTTTCTTGTTAAGGCTTGTGAAGCTGTGATGGAAAGCCAAGCTAAACCCTGAGGATAGAGGTTCAGTGATTAGCTCTGCAGTTAATGAAGAAAAATCCCAGCCAGAATGCTCATTAGTTCAATATAACTAGATTGTCTTGGTACTTGGCTGGGAACTCAGCAGGATTCACATCCAGCAGTGTGCTCAGGACTGAGAATGAACCAAACTCATTATGATGCCAGAATGTACTGTACAGCAGTAAAGACTGTAAAAACTTTTTTTAAATAATCAAACAGTTTCATGTGATAAGAGTCAGCGGGTTACGTGTTATGTAATCCTCCTAATACGATTTTAATCTGCCGCTTTATTCCAGCAGAATTTAGGAGGAATGGTTTCTAATTTATTTAATAAATGTAATTGTGTGTGTCCATGCTGTACTCTTATTTTTACTGTACTCTTTATTAAGAGCACAAATAGTATGACTGATACTGGGTGTTGTCTCTCATTATTCTCAAAACAGTTCTTTATAAATTCTGTAGATTTTTCAGGTGCACGTTCATCAAATCTCCTGTTTTACCACATAGTTCTACTGGATTTAGATGCAGCGTGATTGTCATGTTCATGAAACCAGTTTGAGACAACTTTGTCCTATCTGGGACATGGTGCATTATCATGCTGGATGTAGCCATTAGAACATGAGAAATAATGGCCATGAAAGGATGCACATGGTCAGCAACAATGACCAAATAATCTGTGGCATTGAAGCCATGATGGATTGGTATTACCATCCCCCAAACCATTACACCACCCCCACCAGCATGGACTGTTTGCACACAAGGTGCTGTTGGTGCCAAATTCTGACCTTACGATTCTGCTGCATGCCTCAGCAGAAATCCATTTTTGGTTCATCTCTGGGTCCTACATTTGTGCCTCATCCTGACAGAAGTGGAACCTGGCATGGTGTTCTCCTGTTGTAGCCCAGCCACTTTGAGGTTCAACAAATTGTGTTATGCATTCTGACAGGCTTTTCTGCTCACCACAATTGTACATAGGGGTTATCTCCTTCCTAGCCAAATGACGTCCATTGAACAACAAGGCATTTAAGATGGAATGTTTCTGTTTGTTTGTTTGTTTTTAACCTGTGGTTGATGTGCAGCTGCAAACCTGTATCTGCATGATTTTATGTATCGTACTGCAGCCACATGATTAACTGATTATATAATTACAGTACAAGAGCGAGTGGATGTACAGTACAGTTGATCATAATAATAAAGTGGTCTATAAGTGTATACAATTCTTATATAATTGCAACATATAATTTCTCAACATTGGTGATGGCATGATGGCTTAGTGGTGAGCACTAAGCCATAGCGCTTTGCACCTCCAAGCTCCCATTCGATTCCCGCCTTGGGGTCTGTGTGCATGGAGTTTGCATGTTTTTCCTGTTCTTGGTGGGTTACCTCCAGGTACTCCGGTTTCATCCCACAGTCCAAAGACATGCAGATTAGGCTGATTGTCGTTCCCAAATTGCCCGTAGTGTGTGATTGAGCTTGTGTATATGTGTGTGTGCCCTGCGATGGATTGGCACCCCATCCAGGGTGTACCCAGCCTCCTGCCCTAAGTCTCCTGGGATAGGCTCCAGGCCCCCTGCGACCCTAAATACAGGATAAAGCAGTATAGATGATGAGTGAGTAAGTATTCCTACCATTAATTGATATTTGGAATATAATTAACATTAATCATTACTACAACGTTAAATTTAGTAAACATAAACATAAACCTGCTGAAAAGGGTTGAAAGCATTTTGCAATTAATTATCCATAAAGTTGTTGCATTATGAATATGGTACTGTGCAAAAGTCTTAGGCACCATATTATCTTTTGTACAAATGTAGGTATATATGTTTATCATGTCTGCATTATGATGTACAAAACTATTTATTATTTTCAAACATACCTTTAAAATCCTCATGCCTGTAAAGAAAGTAACATATTACATGACTGACCAGTTTTCAGATGGCACTGAAACAAATGACAAAAAAACCCACAAGAAAATCTGCTTTTGAAAACATTTCTGCATAATAGACATCTTTAAAGAGCACTAAAGAGTATTAAAACAAACACTTCATTTTGTGTGAAAAATCTTTGCTTGAAAATGATCAGTAGAGTTAGATACAGATATGTGCAGTTTTATATAAGTGAAACAGCTGTTAGGTTTTACTGAGTGTGTTGGAGAATATGAGTTCGCCTGGTAACTGTCTTTCTGTTTTCATGAAATAATCTGTAAGTCTACTTTAGGTTTTCTAATCTTTATCACATTGTGTTCTACATTTACATTTAGGCATTTGGCAGATGCTCTTATCCAGAGTAGCTTACAAAAGTGCTTTGTAGTTTCCATCATTGAAAAAATCGTCACACTGGGTTACTAGTGTTCTATCATTCATTTTGATAATGGATAATCATTTTGGTATTAAAATCACTTGTTTTTATTAATTTGCTTATTCTGATGGTTGTATGTTAACAGTAATATAAATAAAAGGAGGACAGACTGTATTCTATGAGCAGGTACTGTACTGTACGTGAGGATCGTTCACTCTGCTTCGCACCACCTCTGGCTGTCTGTTGGATGCGAATAAATCAGCAGCTCATTAGGCTCGATGTTAAAATCACTACACTAAATCACCACTTTATTTGACATATTTGGCTTACAGGCTATGTCTCTAATGACCTAAATGTGATCACTCTCCTAAAGCCAAGTGAAGTTGGTTTTATAAGGGGCTTGTATATATAAAACACTTAAGTGTGATTAATTTGTTTGTTTGGTTGATTAGAGCTGCACAATTGATTAAATAAAAATCGAAATTGAGATATGGACCAATGCAATTATTTATAAGGAAAAGTCTGCAATTCATTCCAGGTAATATATGTAGAGTTTGTCAATAATTTAATCATTTGTTTGTTTGTTTTTAAATAACTTTTGAGGTGCTACATTAGTATTGACCAACATCCATTATTTGCCTAGATACAGTATGCCCACTGCCTGGCCAAAAAAAAAAAAAAAAAAACACTCGCAATTTCAGAAGGGTCAAATTATCGGGGCTGCATCAAGCAAAGAAAACAATTAAGGAGATTTAAAATTACTACAGTATGTGGGGTAAAAACCTCTCAACACATTATCAAAAACCTGGAAGGATAGTACTGAACCGTCAACTCTGTGGAAGAAATGTGGTCGTAAAATAATCATGAACATAGATCACTTAAATACTCTGTGACGTTGCATGGTAAAAAAAAAATATCAACAGTAAAGAACAGAGCTACAGTATGTTTAAAATTGAAAGTAAGATCATTTCCATACATACACAGTGTGATGAGAAATCACATGATTGGGATTAAACAGCTGTGTGTCCATGAGAAAACCACTTGTTATTGAGACTCAACAGAAAAAGGCTTAAGTTTGCTAGGAAGAATAAAGATTGGACTTTTGAAACGATGTAAAAAGTTAATGCAGTCTAATGAGTCCCTATTCCAGAGTGATGTGCGTGTCAGGGTAAGAAGGGAAGCACATGAAGCGATGCACACATCATGCATGGTGTCCACTGTACAAGTCTCTGGAGACAGTGTTATGATCTGGGGTTGATCAGTTGCTCAGGTCTAGACTCAGTAACAATATGTGGAAATAAAATGAAGTCAGCTGATGACCTGAATGTATTAAATGTACATACAGTAGGTTATTGCACCTATAGAGGTTTTGTTCCCTGATGGTACAGGAAATATTTCAGGACTCAAATTGTAAACGATGGTTGTTCTGGGAGCACAAGCTGGACACCACATTGTGCTGTAATCAAAGTTAAAGGTGACTGTAGAAATTCTTAGTGTACTTGACTTTGTTTTTTGTCCAGGCAGTATATGTTTGAATAGAATATGGTACATTTAATAGTTACATAACACTGTTTAAATCACAATTTGTTCCAAAAATATGTTTTTTTTTTTTTTTTTTTTTTTAAGCAAATGATGCAGCCCTCCTCATAATGAACAATGAGATTTCTGACCCTTGAGTTTTTTTTGTGGAGACCTCCGGCTCAGACCTTGTCTGGCTTGTACAAGTTTTTCTGAAGGTGTAAGAGGTGAAACCCAGCAAGTACAGCCTCAGATGTGGTTTGTCTATTTCTCTGGAAAATTTAATGCATAATTTCTTTTAGAAAGATCCTCTATTATTACTGAAGTGCATTGTATACTATAAAAAAGGGGAAGATTTACATCAGGGTTGGAGTTTTATAAAAATATTCCGAATGTGACTTCAAATTATTGTATTTTGAAAAAATAATTACATGTATAAATGTAATTAATTATTATTTTTAATTGAAGAAAAAAAATGAATTTCTTTCATTTTTGTGAAGCTGCTTTGAGACAATGACCATTGTTAAAAGTGCTATATAAATAAA
>JAOTRS010000015.1:13547164-13561537 GCA_028565755.1 Dinotopterus cunningtoni | reverse complement strand
ACACTACTGAAGGCGTTTAACTAAAACACACAATAATTTCCTTTAAACAGTTGATATTGAGATGTATCTGCTACTTTTGTCCTGTAAAGCTTCATAACGGCTCTAACCTGAGGTGCTGTTTGTTATTAATTGGTGATTTCTGAGGTTACTGCTGACTCTAAATGAACTTCTCCTCTGCAGCAGAGGTATGTTTTAGTCTTGCTTTCCTGTGAAGGTATTCATGAGAGACAGTTTCATCATGGAGCTTGATGGGATTGCAAATGCACTTGACACAGTACTGTTCTTGCTAGAACTGTTTCAGAACAGCCAACCTTAAAACTCAAGGTAGTTATTATTGTTAATTAATTACCCTAATGCCATGTCTGTTATTTCAGAGTTTAGAAAAATTTCAGCATTGTTCTAGAATGTAGAAAATAAATCCAAACCTGTGTCCAAACTTTTGACCGGGACTGTACTTTGGTCGCATCATGCTGTCACACTTAACACCACTCCTCACTTGAGGTATCATAACATATTAAAATACAATTAATTCCAAGTACCCTCAGAGCCCTCAAACCACCTTCTCAGGTATTCCGGGATGCACACGACCAAACATTTATAGTGTTCATACAAAAGCGTTCCACTGTAGCACAATCTCAACATCTATCATTCGAATTTCTTTTTCAAGGTCACGTTTAAGTTTCATCAGCAGACTGTGCAGTCGAAGCATTTAAAACAGCGCATGAGAATTTATCTGCCTGAAAACAAAAACATAATAAACGCAAGCGACGATGTATGAATTGTAATCACAGACGATAACTCGGCCGTCTGTTTCGGCTGCCAACTTTTCAGTTAGTAATACCAAGCGTTGAACCCCTGTGTCAGTCTCATGGGACTGCTGAGAAGTCTGTAAATACCGTAGATCTGAGGTCTAAATGGAGGTGTTACTGTAAATCCTCGACTTTGAACACAGCACAAGCTGAATGTGATTCTACACAGAGATGTTTTAGTGCACATGAACACTTCGATCTCTCAGAACAGTAAACCGTCTTTTGGAGTTGTTTCCTTGACCAGGTTTTCTCGCCGGATAGATAACTCCATCCGCGAAATCCGGGGGCTGGAGAAGTGCAGCAGCCTGACTCACCTTAGCATGGCGCACAACAAGATCTTGCGTATCAGCGGTCTCAGAAATCTACCACTCAGACACCTCTGCCTGGTAATGTCTGTTCTTTCAAAAGGTCCCTGATCCGAGCTTACGAGCCCCAGACTCTACTGTATATGATGTCTGCCTGGAGTGGGAGTCAGTACGGAAAACATTTTATTGAAAATACAGTAGATTTAATGTGGAAATCGTGGGATTAGTTGGTGACTGAGACAGTGTTTTTTTTTTTATATCAGCAATTTGCTCGTCAGCATGGATCACGTAATCAAACCAGACGGTCCATTGTGGCAAATAAACCAGCGCAGTAAACACATGATCAGATGACCACGAAGATATGGAAGTATGATTATATACCGGTGTGCATTTCTCATTTCAGTAATTCCACCCATTTCACTGCGTAGTAGTCATTCAGTGAAAGCCAGTATTTTGTAGCCTGTGACAAACATGTTCAAATTGGCAGCATTTCAGAGAAATAAATAGCTTATTGTTGTGCAGTTAAGCGCAACGAGTTAGAAATAAAATTCCATCCAGAGAGCAGTAAATAATATCTCGCCAAGGCTGCGTGGTTATTTTTCTTCGGTGTGTAAAATATAGGACACTCAGAGGGTGAGAGCTCGAGCAGTGTTAAAGTAATAATGTTGTTTAGGAAGAGTGAACTCTACGTGTTTGACTGTATACTATAAATGATCACAGTAATGGTTTATCCATGCGTCTATCTAGGAACCTTTGTAATCACAACTAGGCAACTAGGGACCGTGGATGCCAATGGTGATAATTGTATTACAGTATAAACCAATACTGTAATAATTTAAGGTATACAGTGATACAATGAACAATATCATAACTTTAAAACTGTATAACCTCTCACCTTTCAAATGTTCTGTATTTTACACAGCGAGATAAATAACCACACAGATATTATTTACCACAAGATATTGTTAACTGCTATCTGAATGGAATTTTATTTCTATTTCATTGCACTTAACTGCACAACAATAAGCTATTTATTTATCTGAAATTGGTTCATGACATAATACAATTTCTGGAATATTTTACAAAAATCCTGGAGTATATTTAAATTTATTTCGTGCTTCGGTTTTCTACTGGAGTTTGTATGTTCTCCCCGTGCTTGGTGGGTTTCCTCCATGCACTCTGGTTTCCTCCCACAGTCCAAAGACATGCAGATTAGACTAATTGGTGTTCCCAAATTGCCCGTAGTGTATGTGAATGTGCCCTGAGATGGATTGGTACCCAGTCCAGGTTGTACCCCGCCTTGTGCCCAAAGTCTTCTGGGATAGACCCCAGGCCCCCCCCATGACCCTGTACAGAATAAACCGAGACAGACAGACAGACAGACAGACAGACAGACAGACAGACAATGAGTGAGTGAGTAAGTGAGTGAGTTTGTAGTAGGTGCATTAGTTCCAGAGTGACAAAGTAATGTCTTAGCACTTGTTTATTCTTTCATTAGCCGGTCACAACATAAAGGATAGACGCTGTACTTTTTCTTATTTCTGAATAAAAATGAGCATCATTAATAACCTCATTATTTATAATACATTATTTATAATTACTGGTGTTATATGTTATTATAAGAGATAATGTAAGCTATTAATCTTACCGCTAGAGTATGTTCTGACAGTTTATACCCAAGAAAGGCCAGTAACTCTAGTTAATGTAAATGTTATGACAGATCTTATGCAGGATACATAAATAGATCCTACTACACACACACAAATACAAAAAAAAACTCTAATGTAAAACAATTCAGTCAGTATTAAAAAAATTGTAGGGCTCTTAAAGTGCACTTTGCAGCCATTTTGGCCTCTAACCATCCAACAATAATGGCTTTCCACCAAAGGATAGCAATTATACACTGAGTGGAAATGTAAAGTGGATTTAATAAAAAGTGACATAAACATACTATATCCCTATCAACAAATGTCTAAGAAAACCTGCTCATACTGTATGTTTCGAGTAGTGTTGCAAAAGACATCTGTCTGTCTGAGCGTTTGCTGCTTTTTTGTAACTAAAGCCACGCTTTTCAAAGGCGTTCACACCTACTTTGTCTGTGCATGGGAGCACTCACATGTATGAGAGGCTGTATAGACCATAATTCTCAGCTATACTCGTACACACAATATTAAACCTCTCACATGCATTATCAAACTCTTTCTCACATGCACTATTAAAAACTCACATGGTATCAAACCTCTTTCAAACAGTATCAAACTCTCACAGGCACTATTAAACCCTTTCTCACATGCTAGTAAACCTCTCACACGTACCATCAAATCTCTCACACGTACCATGAAATCTCTCACACGTACCATGAAATCTCTCACACGTACCATCAAATCTCTCACACGTACCATCAAATCTCTCACATGCACTATCAAACCTTTCACACACTATTAATCCCTTTCTCATACACTGTCAAACTCCCACACACAAAGGCTCTCTATGAAACCTCTCGCACACACACACTATGAAAACTCTCACACGCACTATTAAAACTCTTACACGTACTATGAAACATCTCACATGAACTATTAAAACTCTCACACGTACTGTATTATCAAACCGTTCACACGCACAATCAAACCTCTCACACACTTTCTCATGCACTGTCAAACTCTCACACACACTATGAAACCTTTCACACGCACAATGAAACCTCTCACACGCTCCATCAAACCCTTTCTCACATGCACTATTAAAAACTCACATGGTTTCAAGCCCCCTTCCAAGCAGTATGTAACCTCTCACACGCACTATCAAACACTCTCTTACACACTATTAAACCCTTTTTCACACACAATCAAACCCTTTCACATGCTCCATCCAATCTCTCCTATGTGCTATCAAACATTATGAAAGCCTTTCTCAAGCACTATCACACCTTTCACATGCACTCTCAAACACTTTCATTCACTATCAAAATCTCTCGTACATACAGTACTGTTGAATTAAGTATTTGCTCTTTAAAGTAAGATATATTTGAATGACAATCTAGTGAAAGCCAGAACAGATAATTTAGTGTGGTTAATATGTTGTCCAGTTAACCATGACTCAACCAGACAAACAGTAAACTGTGCACCTTTTTTAATAGTGTCTGTGTCTGGACAAGATAGAAAAGCAGCAGAAATATCTGCAAAATGAGGAGCAGTGAAAGATTTATCCATCTTTATCCAGAGGATAACTGTGAGAGTGTAACAGCTGGTCGCTCTACACAAGGTAGATGTTTGTCATGGCGTTATGCAGTGATAATAACATAACATAATACATCAGCAATACAATAACATAACACCTTCATTCACTTTTCCTGAAAGTATGGGGAAAATATTTAGCCTGAATTCATGGAAAAACAACGACAACGTCATGGAAATGTGTTGCCCAAAACGGAATGAACTCTGGAACCCACTTCATCGTCTCTGTGTCTGTTGTTTTTTGGAAAGGCACTTGGTGTATTTTAGTTCATAGTGTAGCTCGTTTCCTTTTCGCTTTCAATACAGTTGACAGCAGTGTTGTATATATATATATTTTTTTTTTTTTACATTAAAAAACGAGAACAAGGAGCCTTGTGTTAAAATCCACCAGATGGCATAACGATGTGCCCTAGGACCCTTCGCCACTTCTCTGAAGGGTGTTTGTGGTGTCCTTAATCAAAGTGATCCTTCATCGTCGTGCTCTCTGCCGTCCGTTTTCCCCTCCGGAGCCCAGCTGCTGGTTTTGAGCAAGTCTGGACTGCATTCAATTGCACACACACACAGACACAAACATATACACTGATGCGCACAAACACTCACATACTGTACACACACAGTCACTAGCTAAACCTGCTGGCCTCTGTGCTAGCATGAATCACTGAACAGCGTGCTCCTGTCAGGTAACTTTTCTCTCACCTCATCACACCCTGGCACCAGAGCATCCGGACTGCCTTGTGGTCAGTGTCTACCCTGCTATCTGCACTTTTCTGCCAGGCAGGGCTCGTGAAGGCTAGGGCATAAGGGCGGCATTTGGCAAAATGGCTTCTGAGCTGCTGTAGGAGGGATGGGGACTGGGATGACAGGAGGAGAGGGGTGAGAGAGAGGTTTGGAAAGCCCCTGGATTATTAGCATGTTGTACCAGCTGTTCCCTGGATATGATACAGGAATCGCTAACATTGCACACTGGCATTGTCTGAGAAGTGGGAACACTTTACTGAAGGGCAGTGTACAGGGAGGTGTACGACAACTATATAAGCCCTTTGTAAGAACTGAAAAAAATCTAAATAAATATGTTCTTTACAATAGGTCTCAGCTGTTATATCATCATGATCATAATACAGTATGTCAATCTAACAAGAATAATGATCAGATTTTAGAGATTAATGTCTAAAAATCTCACTCGACATACAACAGATTTTATTTTAGACTTGCATCAAAATAGATGAAAACAACTTTTATGATAATTTGTAGCTGTTAGAAGCAGCGATTATAAATGTTTATGTAGGGTTAGCTCAAGGGCATTGCACAGTGGTAGATTTTTTTCGTCTGCCATGGAAAGCCAGGGTTCAATTCCTACCCGATGCCCAAACCCCAGTTACTAGATGCAGTGCCGGATACAAGCCTGGATAAAATGAGAGGGTTGCGTCAGGAAGGGCATCCGGCAAAAAAAAACTGTGCCAAGTTGTGTGTGGATAGACTTACAACAACAACAATGTATTGTTAGATCAGAGGTGGTACAGTATGTTGCTTTGGAAGATGTTGCTTTAAGAAAACCTGCTTTAATGGTAACTGATGCCTATTGGAATAAGCGTTTACTGTATAAATTTCGGTATAGGTTTATGTCATTTATTTAGGATCAGTCACCAAATGTTTGTTACTCGGAGTAAGTTTTATGTTAGCGTCACATCAAAGTGGACAAGTGCGGCTTTTATGACTGGCAGAAAAAAGTATATAAAGGTTTATGTAGGTTCGTTGTCATGTTACTGTCACTGTGCATGTCAACCGAGTTTAAAGTCGACTAACGCTGCCTTCAAGTTACTGATTTTTGGTGACGTTAGACTGTGTCATGACAGTTCCTATAGTCAAATATCACAGCATACATACTGTGGTTTATGGACATACTCCTGCATAAGCATTTATAAAGAATTATTTCTAGAGCTCTTAGCTGTCATAGGATCATCATTACTGTACAGTATATCCTTGGTGTGTTCTCATGTAACACAATGCACCCACATCCTTCTGTGCCATTTCATGATGGTTTAATTTCATAGTAAAATAAATTTCATAGAAGTCCTCGATCTGATGTGACGTGATACTTTCTGTGTACAGAAGGGGAATCTGATAAAGAGAATCGAAAATTTACAAACACTCCGGGGTCTGCAGATTTTGGACTTGTCTTCTAACAGAATTCAAAGCCTGTCCGGTCTTCAGGACCTCCACCTCCTGGAAAACATCAATCTTGAAAGCAATATGGTAAATGAAAATGACCCTCTAATAGCTTATGCGAGCATGTCATCAGTGACCTCTCTAATGTTTTTTTTTTTTTTTAAACATATTGTAGATCGGTGAGATCAAAGAGTGTACACACGTGCAATACCTTCAACTACTGAGAAAACTGAATCTCAAAAGAAACCCAATACAAGTAAGTGATATCATATTTTTGCACAACTGCATCACTGAGAAGCAACCGTGTTCCCAAAGCCAATACTTAATGTTTCTCCACCACCATCATGTTTACATTAACATTGACATTTATGGCATTTGGCAAATCTATCCAAAGCAACTTCTATTTCTATCCATAAATACATCTTTATCTGGTTCACTAGGTTAATGACTAAGAGAAACCTCACTGTTGGGTGACTCAACTATTCGGATATCTGGAGGAAGTTCATTCCACCACCAAGGTGCCAGAATAGAGGAGTCTTAATTGGTGCTCTCGTGTTCAGAGTTTTAAATCTAATGTGGCAAACTATAGGGAGCAGAGTAATAGGCTGGTGTGGGAGAATTTAGGAGAAATGAAAACATGTTGTGCAGCTGCCTTCTGAATCAGCTGCAAAGGTCAAATATCACACACACAGCAGCAGACCTGCCAGGAGCGAGGTGCAGTAATTCAGTCTCAAAATGACAAGGGCCTGGACAAGCACCTGAGTGGCCTGTGTGGAGAGAAATGGACAAATCCATCTGTAAGAAGAAATCGACTTACAGAGCAAGTAAGGTTATCAAGGTGGGAGGAAAAGGACATGGTTATTCCAAGGTTGTGTAGAGGTGAGATCATAGAGTTGTTCAGGGAGATCATAAGATCCTGACAGGGGATATATTATCTGGGATAAACAGCAGTTTGGTTATGATGTGATTAATTTTCAGCTGATGAGATGTCTGCCAGACATGCTGAGATTTGAGCACAAACATGTGTGTCTGAGAGAGAGGAGAAGAGGAGATGATGGAGATGAGTGTCATTTGGATAGCTGTGATATGACACGTCATGTGATGATTTGACTTCACCAAGAGATCAATTGTACAAGTAGAGCGGGAACAGAACGGGACCAAGTATTGGGCCATGTGGGACACCTATGGAGAGAGAGTCTGCATAAAGCATTATGTGCCATGCCGTGCCACAAATTCCAGCAGTTGTGAAGATGGACATGAGAGTCTTATGGTTGATTGTGAAAGATATAGGAGGATGAGGACAAATAACAGCTTGGTTGATCTGGCAGCATGTAGCTTCTCAGTGACGGCCTAAGAGCGGTTAGGCTCTTGAAGGTTGTGCTGTGAGAGATAAAGAGACAGTTGAGTCTAGAAAGTACCTTCTAGTATATCAGAAAGGAAAGAGGGAAGTAATACTAGTTAGGAGTTGCAAAAGTCTGCCAGATCTAGTGTGGGTTCCTTCGGGATGGGAGTCACCCTTGCTTTCTTGAATGCAGCAAGTACATAACCAGATGTTATAAAAAATATGGTTATAGTGTGATTTACTGTGTGCTTTGGTGAACATGTGTAAAGCAGTGTTGGAATGCTTTATGCCAAATTCAAAATATTCTATCAGACCAGAGAACCTACAGTATTTCCACGTGTTGTCTGAGCCTGAACATATCTTTTGGCAGACTCTAAATGGTATCACGTATAATATTTGGCAGTGTCTGAGCTATGGTAGGCATGCGAGCAGCTTCTCTCATCTGAGAAGTAGATCTTTTTAGACCTCTCTTGGTTTCTTGTCTGATTGACCCCTGTCTATGCTGACATTATTAACATTTAAGTTTGGAGACAGGATGGAAGCCTTTGTCCCTCAGCAGGCTGTGGTACACTGGGTGTTCTGGTGCCTTTCTATCATGACCAGCATTGACTGTTTTCAGCGATTTGTGCTGCGAGGGCTTTTCTGTGGGATCAAACTGGGCGGGCTGGCCTTTGGTCCTTGCAGGCATGTGTGAGCCATGGGTGCCCATCGTTCTGTTGCCAGTTTACTGAAATTTAATAGATAATCAATGTTAAATTTGTAAATTAAATGGTTTGTTAATGTCATGGCTGATCAGGGTGTGTGTACAGTATGTGTATGTACATACTATAACATTTATATTACAAATAACATTAAAGTATGTATACCCTAATATTCTATTGACTTTTGTTGGAATGATTCATTTGGGTTGCCGTTTCTCGCCGTTTTTTAATGATGGAATTAATAAGAATTAGTAATGCTCTGCAGGATGTTCCAAGTTTGTGATTAGTCTTTAACCACTGTTATTAGACACAGTACAGCAGTGACACTGTCATTACATGAATCTCTGTATTGTGCTGGTATAAATGTATCAGGCATACTGATGCTGCTGAATTTAGTTTTTTCCACCTGATCCTGATATGTTTTTGTACTTTCTGCATTGTTCACCACATCTCCTGTACATTGTTGGGCGGTGTTTAAATACAGACAATTTTTCATTTCCAAAGTTGTAATTTATGTAGTTATTTTTTTTCAGGTTAATGATAATTTTAATACCAAGTTTTATTCTTGTTTGCTAAAGGAACAGCCCGACTACAAACTGGCTGTGATCTTCATTCTCGGTCAACTTACTGTTCTGGATGAGCGACCAGTGACTGTTGAGGAAAAGGTTAGTATAGTACACTTTATATCATCAGATAATGTGTCTGTTCTGTGATTGATCAATAATGGTAAGGGCACTAAGGGTGCAAAAGTTTTAGGCACCCAGTGCTCTTAATACATACATTGTTATAGAGTTTAAAAAATTGAATATTCTATGACGTTATTTTTGTTTTGGTACAAAAACATTTCTGATTTTCAAACATCAGCATTCTACCACCATATTAAAAATTACACCAAATATGGACTTTTTTGCATTGATTGCTGTTTGCTGAGATTTATAGGTTTTTTAAATTATTATTTTTTTGATGTCATCCTTGCTCTACCACATTTTATTTGCATTCAAGGTTTGAATATGGATGGCTATAAATTATTTAGGGTTGATTTTTTTTGCCTTATGGTTTTTTGTTTACCTCTGTTTTGTTCATATTAGGTTTGGGCTGTGAACAAGTATGATCCGTCTCTAGAGGTTGTGGCAGCAAGAGATCACATGACCCACATGATGTACCAGCAAATGCAGCCGCAATGCATTTTTGACAGGTGGTATTGGTTCAATTCATTTTACAATCGCCTGCGTCTTAGCCTAATGTATTGTAATTGATTAATTGATTTATTGATCAACCAATCAATCATCCAATTAATTAATTGAATGGTTAATTCATTTAATCATTTATTTATTTTTGGTACTACTTATTAATATATTTTTGGAAAGTTCTGATCTTTAAATGTACCAACCTAGACTTTACAAAACCTTTTATTACACTTGGCAAAGCATACATTTCTTCCATATTTATGCTTACTGGGGTATTTAATAAGATTTACTTACTAAATAATAAAAAATATTTATACAGTAGCTACATGAGTGCAGTTATTAAACAGAACACTATCTGTGTGATATTTATTTGGGTAAATCCAAACCACATGTAGACTAGAGCTGTATGATTTAAATAATTTAGCAATTTAATCAATCTTCTATTGGTTGTTTAATTAATTGAATTGAATTAATTGCAATTCAGAATTGATTCACAATTTTACCAATATTTAGATGAACTTGCAAATTTTAGTTAGTCTAAAATTGATGGAATCCTTAAATATGTACAACAGCTTTTGCAGAAAATACAAACCACTTTCATCTTCCTCAAATACCCACATTTAGTGATAGTATAACTTGTTCTTTTGAGTGCACGGGTAGCTGTTGCAATCTGCTGGACTGGAATGTGGAGCAGAAATATGTTAGAAAAAGCTTGTCACTTAATATGGGACATGATAAGTAAACAATCAACAGCACAAGTTATACAGTATTTCAGTGCTGTAGATATTTTAGTAGCCTTTAATACTTCTAAATCTGTAAAAAAATTATAATAATAATACAAGAAGGCTGTATTGTACATCATTCTCTCTCTCTTTCATCGTCTATACTGCTTCATCCTGTATACAGGATTGTGGTGCACCTGGAGCCTATCCCAGGACACTTAGGGCTCGAGGCGGGGTACACCAGAGATGGGATGCGCACACGCACATAGGCACACACACGCTCATTTACACACTATGGGCAATTCGAGAACACCAGTTAGCCTAATCTGCAATCTTTGGGCTGTGGGAGGAAACCGGAGGTGCTAGGTGACTAACGTCTAAGCCACTGTGCTGCACCGTATACATTACCACCCAATGAAATTCTTTTATTCCCGGCATGTTAGGACGCTGGGGTCAGAGCGCAGGGTCATCTATGATATACGTAGCATCCCTGGAGCAGACAGGATTAAGGGCCTTGCTCAAGGGCTCAACAGTGGTGGAGCTGGGGCTTGAACTCCTGACCTTCTGATCAGTAACTCACAGCCTTAACACACTGAACTAGCTACCACTGTAGTACAATGTAGTAAAATTTCAAGTCACAGCAGGAAAGAAAACGGGGAACTACTTTTATATTAAATGCAGTATAGGTGTACATAATTGTGAAATAAATCATTGACAAGATAAAGAGAGGAGACAGAACCAAAACAAACTAATTGCCATGGAAACCAGGGCAAAAGGGGTAATTGTGATTATTATGGAGCAACACAATACTGAATTCTGATCATAAAAACACTTGTTTTTAGGAAACCATGTGACGGCTTTAGTTTAGAAAGAAGAACGTCTGCTCCAAACCTTTACTTATTTTGTACTAAATGTTTAATTTTTAATTATTTCCGTTGTAAACATCCAGCACCCTGCCCAGTCTGGACACTCCATACCCCATGCTGGTCCTGACAGGTCCACAGGCATGTGGGAAGCGAGAGCTGGCCCATAAGCTGTGTCACGAATTTAGCGACTACTTTGGTTATGGGTAAGTGCTTGTTGTCTCCGAATTATTCATGTTTATGAATAGACACACTGATGTGCTGTAAAACATCACCTGCCTGCTATGGAAAATATCTCATGCAGCTTATGATAGATTGTCTTATACAGGTAGGAATAAGATACTGTATGTGTTTTGTCTGTTTTAGGGCTTGCCACACCACCAGGGGGCCCTATTTTGGGGAGGAAGATGGGTGTGACTACCACTTTGTTCAGGATGAAGAATTTCAAAACATGATTTGTATGGTGTGTCTCAAACATGAGGGAAAGATTTGTCTTTTAGGACACTGATGTCCATTAAATATCCATCACTATTCAAGCTGACTTAATGTTTAGTAATATGAAAACATATCAGAGTAACATAAAATATTTTTTAAATATTGAGGGAAATATCAGTAAAAGATAGTTTGGCACACAAAGTGCTTGAATCTAAATATTTCAGGCAGCTACTGTAGCATCATGTCTTTATCAAATTATTTCAGTCCAATCTCAAATCTGGATGCAGCACCAATACCATTACTGGTTTCTGATACTGGACATGATAAAGGGTCCACTAGCATCTACTAAATTTAGTGTAGTGATGATCAGGCAGCACAAAATGACTCTGGTCTGGGTGTATTTCACGATTAACTTGTGTTCAAGTCAAACCGGGACTTTTGATTGTACAGGATAACAGAACTCTGAGTAAAAACTCCATTTATTTCTCTATATAATCCCCTGCTACACTAATGCACTTATCCCAGCATTACCCTAGTGTTTGGACACCATCAAGGTAGAAACATTTCTCATGCTCAGATGCCCTGCTTCATATCTGAAACGCTGGCCTCCCAGGAACTCCTTTAAAGCCCCAAACATGTGGAAATGGCTTGGTCAGGACTGCACGGGAGATGTAGTGATAACTCCCAGCCGAGTCCCTGTAATGTGCAAGTGGTGTTTAAGAATGATTGTGTGTACAGTTCCCACAGACAGATGCATCTCTTCTACAAATAGGTGACGATTTATCTGTCGATTTTCAAAGATCAGGCATTCCACTCGAACAGGTACGACTGCAGTGGGCTCCGAGCTACTTCGGCTGGGATCATCATGCATGGATGTACGGCCTTCTTTAAAACGTTTGCGCCGTTCATATGTTTTACTGCGGCTAAGAGTCTCATCGCTGCGCTGAGCTTGAAGTCTTCTGTAAATGTCAATTGGTTTTACATCTTGAAAACTCCTTTTAAATTCCTTTTAACCTTGTCCAACAGTAGTCGCGATGCCTAGAGAATATAGTTCTTCTACAACGGTGTCCAGCAGACCAGTAAGACGCAAGCATTCATGCCTGCTTTGAACTTGCACTGTAAAAGTCACGACTTGCTAAACGTTTGGAAGAGATGACAGGCAGAACGCCACACATGATCTGTTTCTCCACTGCTGCAGTATCTTAAAGCGTTGCCTGTTAGAGGTTCCTTTTTCAAAACTCCAGCGACTTTAATATATCGAGGTCGCAGGTTGATTTAATGCCGAACTCCTTTGAAGCATGATCGTAAGCATATGTAACAAAGACAGAGGAGAAAATCTGAGGTGAGGATTACAGACCAGCCTGACCTTGTATCACTCAGGCGCAGATGTGCACGCAGACATGGCACTCGCCCTCGCACTCGCCCTCGCAGCCAGCTGGCATTCTGGAAAATTAATCTCATTTGGCAATTTTCC
This sequence comes from Dinotopterus cunningtoni, assembly GCA_028565755.1. Taxonomy (NCBI): domain Eukaryota; kingdom Metazoa; phylum Chordata; class Actinopteri; order Siluriformes; family Clariidae; genus Dinotopterus; species Dinotopterus cunningtoni. The sequence continues at coordinate 13,548,297 of JAOTRS010000015.1, read as the reverse complement.
CGAAGCTCAGATAATGCTTATTTCAGGCTCTGTTTAAATGAAATAATTAGAAGGATTAGCATATGCTAGTAATCTGGTTTTGTGTTGAAATAGCAAATCATCCAGAGAACGGCACCGAACCATCGTCTTGTAAAGGACGGAGAGAAAGCTTCACAGTCAATGTTTTACCTAGATCCAGATGCTAGTCCTTAGGGTCAAAGGTTAGCGGTGTGAAAATTGCAAGCAGGGGTTTCTTCCGTTTAAAAATTGGAGAGCACTGGGACATTCAAGACAGGATCTGTTTAGCAGATGAATTTGAGACATAAAGCAGGCTTAGAGTACGACTCGTTATCTCTTCTCTTTTAGGGCAGCTTTGTGCAGACGATGCAGTATGGAGGACATTGGTATGGGCTGTCTCGAGAGGCCGTCGAGAGCGTCGCCCGAGATGGGCTTGCCTGCTGTGTTCATATGGAGCTGGAGGTACAGTACAGTAAGGGTTTAACAGCCTTTCCGGTAGAAACCAGTTCTGCTTAGGAAAGCATACAACCAGTCCCCGGGTAGATAGAGATTTGTAATAAATCAGTTTATACGAACTGTTGTTTTGTCAGCCATGAAAAATGACAAATCACGAAGACAAGAACAAGAAGCTTTTTCTTATTTTCATTCATGCATTGTTTTCTTGTAAAGTTTTCCGATAAACATTATTATATAATATAATATAAAATTATAAATAAAGCCTTATATATGAAATATACAGTAATTAAAGATTACAATCCAATCTCACATGATGTACTATGAACATAATCCACAATATCTTACACCACAATGAACAGAGGTTTTTTTTTTCTTTCTTTTATCTCCCTCATATGACAGCCATTTTCCAACAACTGAATTATTTTTGTAATTAACAGGTTATGCATTTAGAATTTATAGCTGATTTTATGGAGACAAGTTTTTGTTCCTATTCCATTATTGTAGCTCTAATCAGTCGTTTCATCTTTATTCTCTCTCCCAAAGTTTGTAAGTTAAAAAAAAAAAAACTCTGTTGAAACTTTCTCCATCTTAAAGAGGTTGGTAGAAAACATTTACTGTACAGAGCCACATAAAAAAAATGTATACACACTTCAGGGAAAGAAAAATAGTATGATGTAAAT
>JAOTRS010000015.1:13505262-13515887 GCA_028565755.1 Dinotopterus cunningtoni | reverse complement strand
TATGTATTGCATGAATGTGTCCATGATTGTCCAGTCAATGTCAATGTTTAAAAGATATTACTCCTGTGTGGTGTGATTGAGAGACCTTATCGCCTGCGGGCTCCTCCTCAGTCTCTCTGTGTTGGCCTTCAGGGAGCGGAATCGCTTCCCAGACCGCATTATTATATGACCAAAACAATGAGCCAAAAGTTTCTTAGAACAATGATGTACACTAATTACATTTATTATTATTCAATTCTATTTAATTTTATTTCATTTGCATAGTGCTTTCGACAATGGTCATAGTGGCAAAGCAGCTTCTTCCTTTTTTGAATCCTCCTTTATCTAGACTAATGTTAATGTTCACTAAACGGTACTTTCCGTTATAGTTGGGGTGGTACCCTCAAGGCTTCATCCTTTCTCCCTTCAGTAGGTAGTATTTACCTGGAAATGTGATTTTAGCTTTGTTTTGAAAGCTGGTTAAAGGCACAAAAGTGCTCTTTAAGATCCAATTATATTCCTTAAATAATTTAAAGGTGAACTACATTCACAATACCATGTAATAGATAGACATTAAAGTACAAAAGGTGTAGCCTTGAGGGTATCTGCTTCTATAAAGTACAGTTTAGTAACCTTTTATTCGCAGTGTGCAATTATATCTGCATGGGCCAAGTTTTATAGTATACTGTAACTCCACAAGGAGTCTCTTAGAGATATAGAGATATGGTACACTAACCCCTACAGTACATGTACAGTACAATATGTGTTGTTTTTTTTTGCAGCACACAACTCATCCTTTTGTCTTGTTTAGGATCTCAAATCGTAAATCCCAACCTCGGTCTTTAAATAACGCTAAGCGTTGTAACGTTAATATGTTTTTGTGCTACTGTAGGTGTCCGGGTTAAATTCAACTTAAGCACAATATAAGCTCTTGGATCTGGCTGATCTGATCCTTTTGAAAATGCTGTGATTAGTAGCCAAAGCTTAACCCCTTAAACTCCCACCTGGTCCAGACTGAAGTTCCTCACATACCTAAGTTTTACTGTAGTTTCTGAATAATTCATAGTGGATGCTGAATAATATGTTCAAAGGCGGATATGAGGGTAAGCCAGAAGTTAATGTTTAATGCGGATTTTGTTTAGTTTATATGAAGCCAGGAGAATACTGTTGAATATTGTTTTGGCCTGTATTAGGGTCAGGTTTGTCCTGAAAATCTCTTGACATGAGCTAATAATCAGAAAAGATTATTGTGTAGTTTGAGACCTCAAATTTAAAGTCTCAGTTTCTTTTTATCAAACTATGATGAAGTCAGGTTAGACCTTATAGTGTATTGAATAAAGCTGATTTGTTTGTGAGGAGAGAGACACAAACACACAATTTACTATTTAATATTATTTAGTTCTGTAATGTGTGATGAAATTAAGTTGTGCAGGATTGTTAAATGTAGCAAGATTAAAGTATTTCTGGTTATTATTTAATTTTTCAACAAACATGGTGTCAAAGAACAAGACTTTGATTTACAAAACAAGAAAGTGAAGGTGGGTCAAAGCTGGCAGGCATGAACAGAGGCTTGGCATGTCAGATGAAAAGAGCTTAACGAATACTGTACTTGGCCAAGGGTTTGTATTGGGAGTGTGCTTATGTAGTGTGGTGGAGATTTGGCCCATCAGTTATTGACTCAACTCAAGCATGTAACCTGGGAGTTGGTGTCAATGATGGTTGTGTTTTTATTCTTTCTTGAAAATTAAGTATGATACTGAATTATAACCAAATTCATTTATCTCCTATAGCGCTTATCCTGTATACAGGGTCATGCAGGGCCTAGAGCCTATGCCAGGAGACTTTGGGCACAAGGCAGGGTACAAACACACATTCGTGGAGGAAACCAGATCACCCAAGCACGGGCAGAACATGCGAATACCATGAACACAGAGCTGAGGCGGGAATCGAACCCTAGACACTGGAGGTGGGAGGCCACAATGCTAACCACTACGCCACCATGCTAATGAAAAACTTCCCAAAAGTTTAAATAATTTGTCCTACAACAGCACTCTCAAAGTGTCTTATTCCATTTGTGCTACAGATGTTTGTAAGCATTTACAAGGTTTATTAATGAAAGTTGTAGTTTTTAATGTAAGGGGTGTGGTTTTTCTAGTAACAATCTTTTTAAAATGATGGCAAAAATTGTATTATACACATTTAAATAACAGGCTTAATTTTTATATTTAGTCTATACAATAGTTTTGCCTTGACGTCTTGAGACCCAAATGTACTCATTTGAGGAAATGACATTTTCTCCCAAATACATTATCTATATATCCTTGAACAATCCTCATATTACATTTCTTTTTATTCATGGTGACATTTAATGGTGTGGAACTAAAAAAGACGAGTTAGTTCCTGTTTTCACATATGTCATAGCAGCTGTAGGACCTGGTCTCTCTCTTTCCCTCTGTCCATTTTAACATTAAGACAATAATCCAATGTATCATGTTATTGAGAAATCGTAGGGCTTTCCCATTGGCGTGAATCTCACTCATTGTTACACTGGAGACTCCTTCCGTAAAACACCTCCTTGCAGAAAACTTCACCATATACTGTAAATGAAGTATTTTTATAATACATAAAGCCTGAATGAGCTGTTACTATAGAAACGATGCTGGGCTCGAACGAATGTAAACACAATCAGCAGTATTTATGTTACATTACAGTTTGCTGAGCGTTGTGAAGTCTTCCGCTCGACATACCAGCAACAGAAGATACATTCCAGCTCACTTTACTGCAGAAACCAGAAGACGGATGATGTGTGTGTGTGTGTGTGTGTGTGTGTGTGTGTGTGTGTGTGTTTTGGGGGAACGACAAATATTTTCTAGAAGGAGACAGGGAGCGAGTCAGTGCCCTCCAGCCTCTTGCTCTTAACACCCCCACCCCACCCCACTCACCTACTTTTCATACTTTCTCTCTCTTTCAGTCGCTTTCGACGGCCCGACCTGTTGCTGCACATCCACACACCCCCTGATCTTGCACTCTGAGAGGTGTGTGCTTCATTCATTCACTTATTCATCCATACTGAGACTTTTTCCCTGAGACTTTTGGAGTTTCACAGGCTGTTATAGAAAAGTTGGGTGCAGGATTTCCAGCGGATGTTGTGCGTGTATATTTCCAGGAGAGCCGTGGGTGTGTGGATGTGTTTTGGTGGGACTGTATAGCTGGATGGCAGAGGTGAGTTGGAATGGAAATGGATGGCAATATGCATGTTTTATTCTATCTTTCTTTCTTTCTTTTTATTATTATTATTTCTTTCTTTCTATTTTTACTCTCACTTTGCACTTGGCATTTGCGTCACTTCTGCCAAGCTTTTTCTCTTCATTTGAATGTTGGCCAGTCATAATGCCTTAGTGATGCTGTTACTCAGTAAATAGCAACACTGGGTGAAACTATTTATACCTTCTATGAGTACAAATAGTTATAAATGAAGTATCATGCAAAAAAAAAACAACTGAAAAATATTTGGAAATATGCTTGAAGTTGAACCGAAAAGAAGACGATGTCACAGTCTCCAGGACTGATGTGGAACGTTTATCAATCAGGGTTTTACAAGAACTAAGGGGCGAAGATTGATAAGAAATAATGATAGTCATGAATATTACTGAGAGGATGCTGGAGTTGCTCGGTTATTACGAAAAAAGTTTGAACATACATTTTCATGCATAACATATTTTTTTTGACAATAGAAGAAAATCTGTTTAAGCTACTTATCACGTTCCCCTTTCCATTTAATGTTTATATTTGTTATGATTTAAGGATGCACATCCTCATTTATACATATTACTTTTAAATCATAAGACACAAATCTCATTTTGTTCATTTGTTTCATACATCGTGATATAAAGTGCATTAGTAATAGTGCAGACTGTGCATCTCTATGATAATGATAATAATAATAATGCAAATTTAATGTTCGACTTTGCCGTGACGAGATTCTGTATGCTGGATATGAAGAGAAAATAAAGCATTAAATTAAATCTGTGCTGTCTTCCATTTGAGAACTTTATCTCAGTTGCCAAACAATGTGCACTTCTTTTTTTCTCTCCCCCCCGCTCCCCACTCCACTCAGTGAATCCGCCAGGCTTTCGACCTTAAGTGCACAAAGCAAAGACAGTTCATCACTTTAATGCTGCTACCACAGCTGTTAACGGTCATGGTAATATGTGTGAATTTATTGTGTGTTAATAGCATTTAATAAGAGTAGCCTTATCTCAAGCTATATATACAGTAAACAGCGGCACAGTGACATAGTGGTTAGCACCTCCAGGGTGCGGGTTCGATTCCCACCTCGGGGTCTGTGTGCATGGAGTTTGCATGCTCTCCCCGTGCTTGGTGGGTTTCCTCTGGGTACTCCGGTTTCCTCCCACAGTCCAAAGACATGCAGATTAGGATAATTGGCATTTCCCCAAATTGCCCATAGTTTGTCAATGAGCGTGTGTATTTGGCTGTGTCCTGTGACCGATTTGCATCGCCCCTTGTCTCCTGATATAGGCTCCAAACCCCCCAAGACCCTGTATACATGATAAAGCAATACAGACATTGACGATATATATAAATATATACGTACTATGTGCTGGTGTCGAAATTCAAGCTCCTGCACATTTAAGTCTGTGTGTGTGTCAACCAATTTCACACCTACAGGGATAATCCTTTATAAAGTAGAGAAATGCTGTTATGTAGAACCAGCTGACATTCAGAGACATGGTGAAGATCAGAGAAACCCCACGTCCAACCGAGCCGCAGCACACCATGGGTCAAACTGCACTTCACAGCCACAGACAGACATCATGAAGCCATTTTCCTCCGTTAAGCGTAGATTACAGTCGCGCCTGTGGAGTAACTGTGCAACTTTAGGGCCAGATCTTCACAATACAAGAGAAGGAGGCACGTTCAAGTCCAAATAATTGAACCACGGTGCTGATACTGTATGTATCTACTCCTTATCTTCTGCTTTAGGTATCTGTGTGTGTGTGAAGTGAGTTGTTAATCCTGGAATGGAGCCAGCTGGATAAGAACATGTGGCCTTACATGCAGGAACAGGACTGACTTTCATTGGTATGTGAACACCAAGCCTCAGTTCTCTGTTGTTAAAATGTCATGGCAACTTTGGACAGGAGCACCGCTCTGTAAATCAATGAATGGGAGACGGGAAGTCTTTAAAAACTGTGATGGGTTTATCTTAGATCCAATTCTGAGATGAAAACTATACTTTTAAAAAAACATATTTAAAAAAGTGTTGGTCTAGTAGATATAAAGCTATTTTACTGACAAACTCTGCCAGATTAAAAAGCTGCCGTTTTGTATGCTGTATTAAAATGAGTGTACACCTTGCAGAGTTTCTTTTTTTTGTCCCCAATTCATTTCTATTACACTTTCATCTGACCACTGACAGGTGAAGTGAATAACATTGATTATCTCGGTACAATGGCGCCTGGACGTGGGTGAGATATATTTGGTGTTGGAAGCAGAAAAAAAAACGGTCAAGCGTAAGGCTTTGAGTCACTTTAACAGGGGCCAAATTTTGATGTCTAGACGACTGGGTCAGAGCAATTCGAAAACAGCAGCTCTTGTGGGATGTTCCTGGTCTGCGGTGGTCAACATCTAACAAAAGTGGTCCAAGGAAAGCCAGCGAACCCTGCGACAGGGTCATGGGTGACCAAGGCTCATTGTTTTCTAAGGCTTCCCTATGTAGTTCGATTCAATAAAATTTCTCCTGGAGCTCAAAAAACGTATTGCTGGTTCTGATAGAAAGGAATCAGAACACATGGTGGGTCTCTATTTGTTGTGTATGGGGCTGCGTGGTGAGCCCGTCCTGACCCGTGTCCACCTCTAAAAGCTCCCATAATGGGCACGTGAGCATCAGAACTGGACCATGGAGCAGAACTCTAAAACCACAGCCTGAGTATTGAAGGTGTCATAGTCGTGCTGATATTCAGCACAACAGCACGACCTCTAGCGTGATATTGCTTTTATACAACAAACACCATTTATTATACACAGATCATGATTTGTTTAACAAGTTGTTTAGCTTCGCGACACTTATCCTTTTGCGACTGGCTAAAATAGCGTCGAGCTGGGGACTGAAAATTTGTGTGATTAACAGGGGGTGAAAGTGGCTTTAAATTCTTGTCAGTACTATGGAGCCAAAAGGAGACCATGGAGATGGTGGACAGTCCTGAGAAACGTACAAGATTCACTTTATATTTCCATTTATCTCACTTTATAATATCAGCTAACTTTCATGTTCTGGGGTTGAATCCCGAAGTTGTTAAATGAAAAGCTAGTGCAGTGTGTAGGGTGTACAATCCCTTGTTCCACACAACCAGTAGTGCCCTTGTTCAGGGGTTAGAGAGGGATTTGAGATTTAGCCTTGTTTTAGAAACTAGTTAGCGCTGTACAGTAGCTTGTGTTAGCCGTGAACAGAACAAAACGGACGGTTCAGAGACGATTCAGAACAACGTAGAAGAGGTTATTAAGAAGATGATGTGTTTATTTGTTTAAAATGAAGTAACGTTATCAGATATGTGTTGTTGCTGAAAGTGCGCCTGTGACTGGTTGTGAATGTCCTACATATACAGTACTGTAGTTAAACTTCACAGTGCTGTTACTGACCATTATAACAACTGGTGAAATGCCTCTTGTCCAATCATATTACTTTAATTATATTTAGATTTTATTCAGTGACAAGTATCTTTTAACTTACTGCTGCTAGATAGCTGCTTTTAAAATACAAGTTGTTTTATGTCTTTTTTTTTTTATTTTATTTTAGATCATTATTATATTTTTTTGTTTTATTTCTTATCTTGTATATTTTTTTCTTTTTTTCTTCTATTGTCAATTTTTCCCCTTTTTCTTGTCCTTCTTGTCTTCTTTTAAGATTTTTCTTTTCATTCTTTTTTTCTTGTACTTGTTTCTTGTAGTCCAATTTTCTTGTCAAATTTAATTTTCTTTCCTTTGCCTTAACTTGTTCTCTCGTCTTTTTTCCCTGGCCTGCATTTTTGTATTTTCTCATCCTTTTAAACATTTGCTTGTCCTTTTTTATTCTTTTTGTCTTTTCTTTTTTGCCCTTTCCCATCCATTTGTCTTGTCCTGTTATTTATTGCTTTTTTTCCCCGTGCCTTTTTTTGTACTCTTTTCATTTATTTTTTTATCTGCATTGATACTTTATTTCTTGTACCCTCTCTTTTTTTCTTGACTTGAAAACAATATAATTTGTCTTTTGTAATGTCTTTTTCTTATTTTTTTTTATTTGTATTTTATTTTATTTAAAAATTTTATTTTTTATTTTTATCTGTTTTGTTTCGTCACTTTGTTACTTTGGTGCAGTATTTTGACGCCTCACCCACAGGAATAAGATTCACCCAAATTAAAGACGGAATAAAATGGCATTGTGTAAAATTCACAGTTTACATTGTGACTCTTTTTAAAAAAGCATCACTTATAATGTATACATACACATAATGATCACCTCTCTCTCTCTCTTTCCTTTCTTTCTCTTTCTTCATTCTTCCTTTCACACACACTCTCTGTCTCTGTGTCAGATAAAAAAGGAAAAGTCACGGCTGAATAAAGTGGAGCGTCATCGCAGAAGATTGGGCCTGCTGGAGGGAAGATAAGAGAGTGGAGAGACGCAGGAAAAGCGACCGATAGAGGAGAAAAGAGAGAGAGAGAGAGAGAGAGAGAGAGAGAGATGATGGATCAATCGTATTTGTGGATCTTCCTCTTGTCTCTTTCCCTCTCACATCAGAGTGTGTCTGCGCAAGCTGAAGGTACGAGGCCTAGCTCTTGTGCTTCCCTGTGTTTACTCAAAGCACTGCGTTTGTTTAACAGATAAGACCTAGAGGACAACGCACACTTTCAAAAAAAGCCACAAACGCCAAATTAGTTTAACAAAGTACAGCAGGCTGTCATTCCAGGTGTTTAATATCAATAAAGTGAACAACAGTATATGAGGATTTAGGGTAAAAAGAAAAAGAAGCACAACCTGAACTCCACAGGCAGACACAGTAGTGTTGGTGAGTGAAGTCTGACTTTTAACATCTGGATGTCCTCTGCACCTGTACAGGTCTGGTACGTCTAACCGAATTCCTCTTCTGCTGTAAATTTTCCACACTCCTGTCTCTCATGAAGCAGAAAATGTAGGAGAAAGTTCACATCATGCCTATGACCCACCAATAACCACTTTGAAGTTTCTACCTCATTCTGCACGGTTTGCATTTGTGTGTGTGTGTGTGTGTGTGTGTGTGTGTGTGTGTGTGTGTGTGTGTGTGTGTGTGCGCGCTGTGCTTCATTACAAGAGGTATGAGGTGAGATTATTAACTCCTACCCATACCCTAAAGCACAGTACTCTTACACACCTAGGTGATATGAAGGATTCTGAAAGTTTACCGTGACTGACAGGTATGTGAAAAGATCGCGGCAGGGCGCCCGAGCAACGCAAAGCATTCTCCTTATCATTAGGAACGTTTGTTTCATGGTGATGCAGCTGTCTCGTCCATGAGAGCAAACTTTACAGTGTTCTCTGGAGGAAAGAGACAATGTTAGTCTTTTAAGTGACACTAACCAATCATAGATGTATGCAGAAGAGGATGGATAGCGCTTTCCAAAGAGTGTTCAGCCAGCCTGTGATGTACTGTAGCATATGCAACATTTGGAAAACATACTGAACAGTTGCCTGACTTTACATGACTCTGAGGAAGTATGTGCTAGTATTCACATTGTGCCAGTTGCTAGCGGTCTTGTGATTGGGCAGAGCTGGCTAAGCTCTTTTCACACAAATTTTTATATTTTTGCCGCTTTGCAGATGGAAATTTTACTTCTGCCGCAACCAAACACTTGTTTATGGGGTTATTTTTTAATTTTATTTATTTAACAAGATCATGCAGATTTTTGCTCGTCCTTGTGGAGCATTACAGTTTGGCACTACAAGTGTTAGCTAACACTAGTTAGAGACAGCTAGCAAAATGATTGATCAGTCATGAAAAGTTTTACTCAGCATTTTATCTAGACACAATTTCATCGTTTGGTAAACCAATTATGAAATCTTTTGCATCAATTTTTATCTGTAAGGTATTATATATAAACCAAAAAAAAAAAAAACAGCTATAATTATAGTGGTACAATAATAAGGTGACATAGAATGAGTTATGTCTATGTTTATGACTAGTAATGTAAAAATAATTTACCTTATACTGAGATATCTGCAAGCATAACACAAAAATAAATAAATTAATTAAAAATTAAAGAATTGTTCGTATGGCCTGATTTCTAATATGAATATGAATATAGTAATAATTTATAAAATAGTCTTTATAACAATTTGCACAGGGATCTCTGAAGCAGACGTTCCTTAAAACCGTTATTGGAAGGAGTCTTCAGTGTCATCAAACTTGTAACTTCAACTGTCTGTGATAAAAGAGTTGTATGTTGATGAGAACAAGAAAATGACTAAATTGGACGAGGAAAAAAAAAGAGCACGGAAAAAAAAATTCATATCGATTTAAAAAAAAAATCAATGATATTCTGCGCTGTTATTTCCTACTACAATATCAAATGCGTGCGGCTATGCTTCATATCCCGTGTACTGAACTACTACTTATAGGCTGAATGATTTCAATCGAATTTAATCTTTCCTGAAGGTACGTCGTGAGTTAATTAAACATCAGTAATCCCCACACAATCCGATACACCCTGCTGTACATGTCACAGTGACTTCCCCTCAACACAGCCAGCTCATACACCGCAACTCTGAGCCGGGTTCAGTTGAATAAAGACTCCGCCTTCACCTTCTGTCACCTCTGTATTATACAACGGCCAGCATCAGCACCAATGGCTCGAGAGATACAAGGTCGATTGAATCGCTTGTATTTGTATTTCTGGTTGTGTTGATGGATGCAGGGAGAAAGGAAGGGCAGAAGGATGTGTAGTTAGATTTATTGGTGTGAAGAGAAAAAAAAGAGAGAGAGAGAGAACGAGAAAGATACTGGATTCATATCCTCGTGGTGCATCTGCTTTTCACCTGCATGCTCAGACAGTCAGAGGCAGATAACATCTGTCTGCATGAACTGATTTTCCACTTCGTCTGTTCTTAACTCGGCCTCTGGCTGGACCTGTCTGAATCTATCTATAACGTGACACCAGATCCTCATATTCAGCACGCATACATTAGTCACACGCTTCTGTAACTTCTTCAAACATACATCTAAAAGTACAGCTATTACATCAGCAGCTAACCGGGACTGAGAATGTGATGTATTTTTTGAGATCGCACACTTAATCTAAATGCTACAGTTGAGAATAGATGCGCGGCCATGCCTCCGCCAGAAAGATACACAATCGTGTGTTTAATGTAGCGTTCCTTTTGAAGGAAATGAGGAGATGAGGATTTGTGCTATAGGGGGAAATAAAGCAAGTGTAGCAGCACTGTAAATATGTTACTATTCTCCTACAGTTATGATGTAGAAATTACTTCAGTCTGTAATCTCTTACTGGATTTTTGTTCATGTTAGGGATAATTAATTGTATATACATAATCAAAAGCATATAAACAATCAGTTATTAATGTGAGAAACATTTATACCACTGTATTATTGAATACT
>JAOTRS010000015.1:13494847-13505162 GCA_028565755.1 Dinotopterus cunningtoni | reverse complement strand
CATTTATACCACTGTATGATTGAATACTCTGAAATCTGATTTGAGTAATTATTTGCTGATATACAGTAGTACACTATGTTAAACAGTTCTACCATGGTACTGGTACATGATACTTTACTACAATGCTATTATTGTTAATGGTGATATTTATGTAGTATGATACCATTGTATGTGAGTATGATTATATAGTACTACCACGATACCCACTGAACTGCCTTAGTACCTAACGTGGTACTCTATAAAGTCCTATGGTGCCTACAATGGTAATGCCTGAAGTACTACAGTAATACTATGGTATATTATGGTATGGCGGCATGGTGACTCAGTGTTTAGTGGTTAGTCGCCTTGCGCCTCCAGGGTCCGGGTTCGATTCCCACCTCAGGTCTGTGTGCATGGAGTTTGCCCAAAGACAATCCCACAGTCCAAAGACATGCAGAGTAGGCTAATTGGCTTCCCCAAATTGCCCGTAGTGTGTGAATGCACATGTGCGTGTTAACTGGAGGTCCTACCACAGTTGTAAAAATGTGAATGAATACTACAATGGTCACCTTTGGCCTCCACAGTCCCTCGTTGGACTACAAAGGTTCCTACTGTAGATGGATGGATGGAGATATTATGGTATGTACAGTACTACAGTATAGTTTAACTTAATAAAAAACAATAACCATAATTTTACCATAGTAAGAATTTTGATAGGAGAGCCAACTTGCCTCTCAGACATTTAAATCAACAACATTAAATCTGAACATAAATCGTTTAAATGCATGACTGGGACATTTTGCTCCACTCATCTGTGTTCATCACGTAAAATTCAACTTCCTAGTTCGACACCCCTTTCTGACCCTCTTTGTGGTGTCAGGGATCGACTGTGGCTACACTCCAGGGCTAAACCGCAGGCCAAGGTCTTAAACAATTTGTAGTTTAGACCAGGGAGGTCTACCTACCCTTATATCCCGGCCCAAAAAATTAATGGAAAGACAAACAACTATAACTTCGAACATGGCATCAGACAGTGGACCTTCCAGTCCAGACGATGTTCAAAATGCGACTAGAAAAAAGGAAAGACGTGTTCCCAGTAGACCAGCTACCTATGATGCAGTTTGGACAAACCCCCCAGGGCGACTGACTGCTGATGCCAGGAGTATGAAAGAGAACCGTCTGCACGCTACCAAACCAATAAAAATTGGCACTTGGAATGTACGTGGTATGGACCTTTGAAAGTTACAAGTCATTAAAAATGTAATGGACCGAACAAAGCACCAGACAACGGTTAACCTTCTTCGAAAATTTCACGCGAGCCGATTCATCACTGGAAAAATCTATCATGCTGGGAATGGGCAGAAGAACGTGCAGAAGAGACCGTCCAAAACCACGCTGCCTTGATACTGTCTTGACCAACACAGTTATGAGAATGAGTGACCTCAAGGAAGCTAAACAAGCACTAACAGTTCGAAAACACTCTGTAGCATTAGCAGCATCATCAGTGTGGAATCATACAACGTCTTTTAAGAATATAACTTTCAACATACAGTAAAATATGAAGGTTCGTTAGATGAACATGAAAAAGAAATAGAGAGGCAAATTGTACCAGAAGTTCCTTTAAGAGGAATGCGGTGGCATTTGTGGTATAACACGCTCCAGATGGTCTGTCTTGTTGTTCCTTACATGCAGTACAGTATGTTTATGGCAGATTATACCACATCACTACTGAAGTCTTGATTTGCACTGAGCAGAAACTGTTCTTTAATTATGTAATAAAGCAGCTCAGAGTGGTGCAGATGAAAATGTTTGTATTACTGCGCTTGTTCTAATACGGCGCTGTTTCCATGGTAACAACATTCACAGAGATGTGTATAGCGGAGATCCCTTATACAGTCAGATCCATACATTTTGGAACAAAGATAATTTTTTTTGTGCCATTTGCCCTCTGTACACCACTACACTGAATGTGAAATGAAACACTCAGTATGTGAGTTTCAGACAAAGGGTTTGACAAAAGTGTGGCATTAACTATTTAGGAATTACAGACATTTTCATACACACAAGCCCATTTTGAGGGCTCATAAATAATGAAACAAATGGTTGACAAGCAGTTGTATGGCCAGGTGTGGCCTGTTACCTCGTTAATGCATGATTAATCAAGCAGATAAAAGGCCTGGATATGGATCTGAGTGGATCTGAATTTGCATTTGGTAGTTGTTCACTCAAACTCTCAACATGTGGTCCAAAGAGGTGTCTATGAAAGTAAATGAGGCCATCATTAGGCTGAAAAAAAATAATAATAAAAAAATAATAATAAACCCATCAGAGAGATAGCAAAAAAGGCCAGTGGAACAGTTTGGATCATTGATTAAAAAAGGAATTAACTGGTGAGTTCAAGAACAGCAAAAGGCCTGGAACACAACTAAAGCAGGATTCTGTCTGTGGTGAAGAAGAACCCTTTCTCAACATCTATCCAAGTCAAGAACGAGGTCGGTGTGCCATTGTCAAAAGTCAACAGTCAAGAGACGGCTTTATTCTTTATCCTGAACAGTCAAGAACAGGAAGGCCACATTAGACTTGGACTTCTTTAGACTTAGACTTTTGAAACCAAAATGAACTTGTACCAGAACAGTGTGGAGAAAGACAGGAACAGCTGAAGATCCAAAGCATACCAACTCTGATAGGATGCAGTTTCATATTAAAGATGGATAATGACTCAAAACATACAGTCAAAGCTACCTAAAGCAAGGAATGTTATGTATAATCCCCCAAAATGCAGGTGTGTGTGTATGAATATGGCTGTAATTCCTGAATGGTTAAAGCCACACTTTGTCAGAGACCTTGAATTAAAGCTGAAAGTCCTGACTTTGCTCAGATCATTTGTTGTTTTAATTGGACAAATGGCCAAAAAAGATCTTTTGTTGTTTTGATTGGAAAAAATGCCAAATGGCAAAAAAAACCCACATATCTTTATTTTATAACTGGCTTAAAAAAAGTGTAATTGTTAATATGATTGCATAAAGTTTTGTGTGCGTTTATTTTTTATTTTTTTTATTATCTCAAGCGTCAGCACTTTGTAACACTTTGTTAAAACTCTGCTGAAAAACTTGGAATTCATTTGTGCCTGAGGAAATTCAAGTTGTTCAGACACTTTAGCTGTCACACATTAAATTATATTCACTATACCACTGTATATACACAGAGAAATAAGTTTTTTTTTATCATAATACATTTTTTACATTAAATGAAAGATGCTTAAAAAGTCTCAGTCTTTGTGTGAAGGTGTGTTTGTCATGTGATTAGGACTTTTCATCATCTTAAGCAGGATAATACTGTGGACTTATTGTGGACTGGTGATGACCTTTAGAAAACCTTAAGTACACCTTTCCAGGAATAGTGAATAGTTCCCTGAAAGGTCTTAGCACTTCAGAGCAGGCTTGCTACCTGTGTGTAATATCAGTAATGTCCTGTGTTCTACTCTTGGAGACCATCGACACTGACCAGGTTATGTTTTGCCTAAGGTCTTCTGGCCTGCCCTTATAGAAAATGGATTATATGGTAAAGCAGGTCAAGTCCTCACTAAACATCAGATTCCAGATGTTAGCATTTCCCCCCCCCCCAATTTTCTCCCCAATTTAGTCAGGTCCAATTCCTCCACATCACTAGGGGGCTCCCACATTAAGCTACTACCACCATTTAGTCAGGAGGGCCGAAGACTATCACGTGTTTCCTCCAAACCACATGTCGCCAGCCGACTGCATCTTTTTGAACTCGGGGGACAGCGCTATCCGCTCTTTCCGCTTGAGCTCACAGACGCCCCTGATTGGCTGTAGAGCCGTGATTAATGTGGGAGCAATAGGTACCTCTCATCCCTTCCTTCTGGGAGAGCTCGGCCAATCAGCTCTCTCTAGACCTCCAGCTCTGAGAGGTTACAGCATCACCCGGGAATCGAACTTGTGATCTCCGGATGATAGGGCGGGTGCTTTTACCACTGCGCCACTCAGAGGCTCAGCATCTTTTTAAAATTGACACTAACCTACAGTCTGACATTACTTTCCATGAACTACATTAATTATTTACAAGAATTGTGTATTAAAGAAGCAGTTTGTGTAATTCTAGAGCCCTCTGGTGCCTGTAAGGTGCATTGCAACCACATGACAAATTAATACTTTATCCCTTAAAGAATCACACCACATGATAAAATGATGTATGCCTTGTGTGTTTTAAGAATTTTAAGAATAAGATGCAGTAACTGGATAGCTCTGATTCAGCTGGGGTGGAGGCTATTTCTGGGCCAGAAATCTAAAAAAAAGCTTAAAGAGATGAAGCAAGGTTCACTGAATTGTACTATTCAGCACAGTGATCACATATTTCAGTTGCGTTTGGTCTTTCAGCTGCTCCCATCGTGGGGTCGCCACAGTAAACTCTCCGATCCGCACAACAACTTGCCACACATTTTATGCTGGATGCTCTTCTTGACGCAACCCTCACATTTTTATCCAGGCTTGGGACCGGCACTGCATCCAGTGGGTGGGGTTTCGGCATTGGGTGGGAATCGAACCCGGGCCTTCCGCATGGCAGGCGAAAGCCTAGAGTGCTCACAATTGTCATAATTGTTTTTTTCTGATTTGGATTTTCTTCTCTTTTTTTTCCTCCTTCCTCCTCCTTTTCCTTATTTTTCTCCTCTGCCATCCTTTCCTTCTCATATTCCTCCTCCTCCATCTTCTTCATCTCTCCTCTCCTCCAGCATTTTCTTCATTCTTTAGATTTCTAAACAATATTTTTCCTACACCCCAATTTTTATATATTTACTCCAATTCTACACCTTTTAAATTTACAACTTTTTAAAACATCAAGACATTTCAAACTTTTGCAGAGCTTTGACGGTGATTATACAGAATATAAGTCTTGTTCATAAACATTTGGTTGGGTTCTAATCAAAGCTGCGTGCTATATTTCCCTCCTGTCCCTATCACACACCACAGCTTGACCTACTCTTTAAAATCTCTGAAAGCCAAAAGCCCACTTAGGAGGTGCTAATTTTCCTGAGGTCACACTGCCATCTAGTGGTAATGTTGAAGAGTACTACAATTTCATTTCATCCTGTCGCAAATGAGTTTTGAATAATTTTCCACAGTCATTAACGACATCACAACATGAGTATTGTGACATAAATATTGATCTGATCAAGTTCCTATGCAAAGTAAATATGAGAATTGTGTTGTGTCTTTCACAGTGGATTTGTATGCACGTCCCTGTTTCATTTTTTTTTGTCTTTAGCTTTGTTTGTGAAATGTATTGACGCATGGCTGTGTTTGTCCCCGCTCAGAGTGTCGCACAGCTTTGCCTGCGGACATTGTTTTCTTGGTGGACGAGTCGTGGTCAGTGGGTCCTTCCAGCTTCGGTCAGATTAAAGAGTTCATCGCTGAAATCATTCACTCCTTCCAGAGCAGCGTGATTGGACCTGAGGGAGTCCGCTTTGGAGTCACCTTATACGCAGACATTCCACGGTATAGTAGATCACTCCATCATGTTCTCAGCTCAGCACCGGGCATGAGATACTGGGTTCAATCTCTGACACATTCAGCAACAGTTGAAATATCCAGTATTCCACAGGTAGTGCTCTGGGACTCAGGGTTTAGAAGGTCATGGGGTCAATCCCTATTCCGACCAGGCTGCACTTGAGCAAGGCCCTGTCTGCTACATCAGTGCCACGTCATGGCTTCCTGACAAGCTGGTTTATGTGAAAAAAATTATTTTCACTGTCCTGTGATGTACTGTATATGTGATAAATAAATTCTTAAGAATTTGTAAAACTGTTTTGGCTCCACTGGCTGCCGAAGGTCATTTCATTTAAATGCCACTTTTTATCCTGATAAACTCTTCTACCCATGAAATGGTTTAGGATGGAATGATTTGATATTCCATTGAGGTAACTTTTAAAAAAAATATATATTATTGCAAAATATTCTGAAAGTATGATGCCTCCAAGGCGTTTCATAGTTGTGTAGGGGGAAAAAAATCCACAGTCAGCCAATTTGAAATCCTTTAGTCTGGCTTCAATAAGGAAAAATGTGCTTAGAATTTGTAACAAGAAGGTAAGGAAGGTAACAGATCAGATGGATAATGGACAAGCCGTGTATAAACATTTATTATTATTATAACAATGAAAGCACAGTTTCAGCTGAAAAGCCAAAAGAACCGGAACAAACAACCACGATCTTGCACAATTCTGCAGGTGGATTATAAGCAGAAGAAGCCTGCATTTGTCACATGTACACTACAGCACAGTGATCTTACATTTATGGAATTTGGCAGACCTTCTTCTTTAGAGCAACTTACATTTTTAGCTTATTTTACATCGAGGGTTAAAGTTCTTGTTCAAGCACCCAACAGTGGCAACTTAGTGGTTATGGGGCTTGAACCTGGGACCTTCAGCACTGTAGGCCAATGCTTTAACCACTGAGCTATCCCCAACCTTCTTTTTTTTTTTTTCTTCTACTTATTCCAGCTTGATAGAAAGCTGAAGTCAGAGCTCAGGGTCAGTCCTGGTACAGTGCTGCTGGAGCATGGAGAGTTAAGGGCCTTGCTCAAGGGCCGGCAGTGGCAGCTTGACAGTCCTGGTGCTTGAACCTTCAACCTTCTGATTAGTAACCCAGAGACATAACAGTTCACTATGTGGGATATTTTATAAGTATGTACCTGTATTTGGGTGTAAAATGGCTTAAAAGGGGCATGGCCTAACCTGAAAGTCTTAGACCATTCCAGACCCTCAAATAATCACTCCATTTTATAACTTGTCTCAGAAAGTCTCAACAAGAGATGGACTCTTCATTTAGGAATACAGTTTGCACAGGTTTTGATTTGGTTTGTAGTAGTTTTGCATGGATTTAAACCTCATTTAAACTTAGTAGAAGTAAAAAAAAAAAAAACTCCTGCATGTTTTTTTTTTTTATATTTATGTAACTTTAATATTTTCTGCAAAATCCTACTCCAGATGCAAACCTCTAGAGTCAACCAGACACCTTGGAGAGAATACAAACAAACAAAAAACGAAAAGAAAACAAAAATGCCTATTCTACAGTATGTATTTGTTACAGATGATTTCTTATTTCTGAATAACCTTTTTTTTTCTTTTTCTTAATTTCCAATCTTATATAAAACATAAGCTTTGGCCATTCATTGGTAGTTAAACAAAATCAAAAACCTACAGTATACAGCAGCTGCACAGTGGCGTAATGGTTAGCACTGTAGCCTGGCACCTACAGGGACCAGGTTCGATTCCCGCCTCTGTGCTCATGGAGTTTGCATGTTCTCCCTGTGCTTGGTGGGTTTCCTACCACAGTCCAAAGACATGCAGATTAGGTTAATTGGTGTTCCCAAATTTCCTGTAGTGTGTGAATGTTGACTGGAAGTCCTACTACTGTTGCAAAATGGGAATAAATCCACTGGCCTCCATGGTCCCTAGATGGGCTACACAGGTTCATGGAAGGATACAATAACCATGGTTTATTCAAATTTTCATGATACTGTATGAGTGTGAAGCATTCTTTACAATAGCAAAAGAAAAAAATATTGTTATCATTGTTGAATTTTATACCCTCAATGGACTGACCAGTAAAATAAGTGTAGACAGGGTTAATGTTAAGCTTAAAGGGCAATTTGTGTTTCGGATAAAGTAATAAACAGGAAATGTGTTGATGTATTTCTGCTACCAGGATGCGCATCGCTCTGACAGACTACTCCACCATGGAGGAGATATTAAACGCGGTGGAGGAGCTGCCGTATGAAGGAGGAGGCAGTCGCACGGGTGTGGCCCTGGAGTTCCTCGTGGAGTCCGTCTTTAGCCCGTCAATTGTCCGGGAAAACACTCCAAAGGTGTGATGATAGATCAAAAAAGTACATTTTATTTACCCGACCAACTCTAATGTACTAAGAGACGGGATAGCTAACCTACTGGAGTAATCACTTTTAACATTAAAATGACCAGAGAAGAAGAAACCTTGTATTTGATCACTTTTTTTTCCTCTCCATGTATTTTGTAGCCCGTGAGCCGACATGCACCCAGCACATGAGGTGTTATGTTAATATAATAGCTGTAATGTTAGGACAGCGCCGCATCGAAACGAGGACTTCATTAGGATTTCAGAGCGCGTACAGCTGCTTGTCCTGCAGAGACGAGCACCTGATGTGCAAATGAGGCAGCAGGCAAAGGAGAGCTTTGCTGTAATTAACTGCAGAGTTATCGACTTTTATTTAAAATCAGCTCACACACATACACACACTCACTCACACACATGTGCACGCTGAGGCATAATGCTGTTTAGTGAATGCTGATGAACTCGACCCTGTGCTTCAGGTAAACTTTATAAACAAAAAGTAGCTGCACTAGTGTAATGACAAATAATCATTTCTGCCTGAGGCAGCTCAGATTTGCTCGAGCTTGTTATGGATTGAATTAGATGATCTCTAAGTTTACACGAAATACTCCTATGTTAGAGCTTCACGTTAAGGTTCACTTAAATAACCTTAGTCACTGTGTTAGATGAAGATTAAACATGTTGATGTGCTGTTAAAATTGCAGTAGTGTGTGACCTCATGTCAATGCTGACTGGAGGTCCAACCATGGTTGTATAAAATGGTAATAAATCCCATCCAATAAATGATTTTGGGTCACCATTGGCTTCCACGGTCCCTAGTTGGACTACAGAGGTTCCTAGATGGATGGATCAATGGATGGATAAATGACTAGCATACTAGCTGTACTGGGACAGGGGTGGATCAGTGGTTAAGATGCTGGACTACTGATCGGAAAACCATCACCAAGATGATGGGACATTAAGCAAAGCCCTTAATCCTCAACTGCTCAAAAGTAGTTCATGATAAGGGTGTGTGCCAATTGCCTTTAATGTAATATTAATAATCAGCCAAAGTTCTCGAATTCTCAGGGAATAAATATTGGTTCTTGAGTATGATTTACGTATTACTTAAAGACTGAATAAATATACAGCCAGGCGCATACATTTTGGAACAAAGATAACTTTTTTTGCCATTTGGCCTCTGTGGACCACCACATTAAATGTGAAATGAAACACTCAAGATGTGAGTGAAGTCAAGACTTTCAGCTTTAATTCAAGTGGTTTAACAAAAATTTTGAATTAACCATCCAGGAAGTACAGGCACTTTCAAACGCACACACATATTTTTAGGGTTCATAAAAAATGGAACAAACGCCAGACAAACATCGTTATGGTCAGGTGTGGCCTGTTCCCTGATTACTCCATGACTAATCCAGCAGATAAAAGGCCTGGACATGGATCTGAGTGTTACAATTGCATCTGGCAGCACAATCAACATGAGATCCAAAGAGGTGTCTGTGCAAGTGAATGAGGCCATCATTAGGCTAAAAAAAAAAAAAAAACATTAGAGAGATATCAAAAACAAAGGTAGTGGCCAATACAACAGTTTGAAATATTCTTTAAAAGAAAGAGTTAACTGGCAAGTTCAGCAACAGCAAAAGGCCTGAAAGACCCCATAAGACAACTAAAGTAGATGACCACAGAATCCTGTCCATGTGCCTAAAATTAACTTGTACCAGTAAAATGGACAAAGAAAAAAATAGAGAAATAAAGGAACAGCTTGTGATCCAGAGCATCATGAAACTATAAAACTAACATGATGCCACTTCATATTGAAGATGGATAGTAAGACATATTAAAAACATACAATGAAAGCTACTCAAGGCAAAGAAATGGGACATTCTTTACTGGCCAAGTCAGTTCAGTCATTCTTTTCACCAACTGAAGACAAGACTAAAGGCAGAAAGATCCTCAAATAAGCAACCGCTGAAGACAGCTGCAGTAAAGCCCTGACAAAGCATCTCAAGGGAGCAAACTTAGCATTTTGTCATGTCCATTTTCATCCAAGTATTATAAGCAATCCTTGTGTTCATAATTATGTTAGTTTGATACATTATTTATGACCCCAATATGGTGGGTGTGTATAAAAATGGCTGTACTTCCTGAATTGGTATTGCTACACTTTTGTTAAATCCCTTGTATTAAAGCTAAAAGTCTGGACTTTATTTCAAATTGAGTGTTGTGGCCAAATGGCAAAATGGCAGGTCTAGGGTCTCAATCCCAACAAAAAAAAAAGTATCCCTATTCCAAAATATATGGACCTTATTGTAGTTGAATGCAGGCACCTAAATGCATTATAATTCTATAGAATTTGTCCTGACATTATTATTATTAATTCAATTCAATTTTATTTATTATTATTATTATTATTATTATTATTATTATTATTACTAAAGTTATATTGATGCTAAAGT
>JAOTRS010000015.1:13481360-13494747 GCA_028565755.1 Dinotopterus cunningtoni | reverse complement strand
GTTATATTGATGCTAAAGTACTTTAGTTTGGTAATGCAATAGACAATGCTAATTACAGGAGCCTATTAGACTTTTTGAGGATCTTCTTGATGTATTTTACTGTTTAAAGTTGTGATGTTGACGAATAATCATAAATCAGTTAATTAATTTTAGGATTTAACTAATTCAAAATGTATTAATGCATAGAATGTGTAATGTTTGTTTTGCACCATATTTCTCTGTAGCTGACATTTCTATTAACTTGGACACCACAAGAGGGCCCACTTGCAGTTTATGCGATATGCTTTTTTAGCCTGATTTTAGAATAAGGACAGAGCCTTACCTAACTAATTTGTTGGGATTGTGTCTCTAGACCTGTTTAAATAAAACTTACAGATTACTGATTAATCGATTATTGATTAACATTTAACTAAGTTATGAAAAGTGTACTAATTTTGCATACCCTAGTTCTCAGTTAAAAAACACACCCCAAAGAAACCTATCCCCGTCTGATTTTAGATTGCGGTGCTCATCACTAACGGCAGATCAGATGACGCGATCGACGGCCCGGTCAAAACAATAGCGGAGAGTGGCATCTCTCTTTTCGCAGTAGGTAAGCAACATCCTGTATACCGCTCCTTCCTGCTGTGGCAAATTAGTCATTAGACCCGTCAACATACTGTACAGTATATCAGCAAATAAGGAGGTGTTGCTGCAGCGTGCAGCATTTGTCAGCGGTTAGCTCCTTTACTCTTGGCTCAATCTCGGTGCCCAGAGCGCAGAAATAATTACAGCTCATTAGAGAGCGGCCAGCTAATTGCAGTGATTTCTCATCAGTCGTGTCTCCTTTTTCTTCTCTGATGTTCTGACACACAGTCTCTAATCAGTCAGCCCCGGAGAGGCGTGAATAAATCATCTTGGCTCTGTACACCAACATCAGAGCACCACACATCCACACAGTGTCGCAAACTTTCTTTAGTGAAAAGAAACTAAGGCGCACTGGAAAAGTCATTAGAAGTTGCTGTTGGATGTTTTGAATATTCATGTGTTTAAATCAGATGTTTATTAGAACAGAGGTATATTTAAATAGAGTTTTATTAGATTATCATTTTATTTTGTGTGTTCCTCAGGTGTAAGGAACGCTGATCCGGAGGAGCTGAAGAGGATAGTGAGCGAGCCTCACGAGGAGCACCTGATGCTCAGCCTTGATTCGTCCTATCTAGAGAACCTTCTGCCCAAAGTCTCCCGCCGAGTGTGTTTCACCGCCTCCGAACCTCCTCGACCTGTTAAACACACACGTCCTGGTGAGACACGCAGCACGAACACGAACACGCTCACGAGAGGAAACACAGCCTGAACGTGGCTTCACTCGAGTAGAAATGAATCTCACCATCTGTCAGCCTGTGTCTAAGCTCTTCTCACTCTGTCTGCCTCTCTCTCTCTCTCTCTCTCTCTGTATCACTCTGATCACGCTCTCTCTCTCTCTCTCTGTGTGATAGTGATGGAGAAGGTGGTCGGCCCCAGGGACCTGCAGGTCAGCGAGTTGAGCTACAACTCTCTACAGCTCTCCTGGAGTCAGGCCACTGGGGACGTGACAGGTTACAGGCTGCTGATCGCTCCCGTGTCTCCAAAGGGCCATCTGCTCCCGATAAAACCCCGACAGGTGAGAGCTACACGCCAACAGAGCCACACGCACAAATGAACACAACATTCAAGTCCCACATGGGGGGGATAAAATGTTGCAACATAATGGGGAAATAAGATAAAAGAAAATGTGTTAAGGTTAATAAGTAATTTCAGTTTAAAATTAGCAGCACAAATGTAGATTAATAAGAAGCCTAATGTTATTGTTTATAGAATGCTTCCTTTTAATAAAAATTATACTCTAAATCTTGACTAAATTGTTAGCAGTCGCCCTAGTTATCTCATGAGTTTATCCTGTCGAGATTAACAATCTGAGCTTCGAACTGAAAGGAAATTTAAAGCCTAAAC
The DNA here is from genome assembly GCA_028565755.1 of Dinotopterus cunningtoni. Taxonomy (NCBI): domain Eukaryota; kingdom Metazoa; phylum Chordata; class Actinopteri; order Siluriformes; family Clariidae; genus Dinotopterus; species Dinotopterus cunningtoni. The sequence continues at coordinate 13,492,776 of JAOTRS010000015.1, read as the reverse complement.
TTGAACGTCTTACTCCATTGCACATTTAATTTTCAAGTATGACCTAAACACATAAGCATGCACCCTAAACCTGATCCCTGTGCCTCAGATTGATTTGAAGGGCGATGTTGGAAATACCAAAGTAACCGGGTTGACCCCAAAGACCGAGTACTCTCTTACTGTCTACGCCGTCTACCCGGGACTCATAGGAGAATCCTCCTCTGTAAATGCTGAGACGAGTAAGTATCAATGGTCATCTCACAAGATCACAAATAAAACACTTTCAGCACTTATAAGTGCAGTTACATGTGCAGTTATTGTCTGCTTATTTAAATTGAATGTTAGTCTAAAGCTGAGTGAGGTCACATGTCAGAATCAATAATGTCAACTTTGCTGCTTTAATCAGAAAAGGAACATGCCTTAAATATGATTAAGAACGTCTCATCTTAAGTGTAGATTCTTCTTCTTTTCTTCTCTTCTTTTGGCTTCTCCCATTAGGGGATGTCACAGCGGACCATTTGTCTCCATCTAACTCTGTCTACCACATCTTCCTTCGTCCCTCCGACCACCTGCATGTCCTCCCTCACCACATCCATAAACCTCCTTTCGGGCCTTCCTTTTTAACTCCATCTCTAACATTCTCCTCCCAATTTACCTCCCACCACTCACCCCTCCCCTGCATGTCCAAACCATCTTAATCTGGCCTCTTTAACCTTGTCCTTAAACTGTCCAACCTGCACCGTCCCTTTAATATATTCATTCTTAATTCTGTCTATTCTGTCTTATTCTTGTCCCTCCCAAAGCAAATCGCAGCATCTTCAGCTTTTGCCACCTGCTTCCTATCTCGAGAGTAGATTATGTTGCGGAATATAACAGGAGTGAAAAACGTTCATGACAAAAATAAACAATTATGAATTATATATAAGTAACTGCTTCTAAGCCATTACGAATTGCCTCAGAAACTTTTGCCTCCGAATCGTCCATATTGTTCTGTTCACGGCTAAAGTGAGTAATAGCTTGTAACACAAGGCTGAATCCCCAATCCCTCTCTAACTCCTGGTTAAGGGCACTACTAGGAAAAAGGATTGTACACCCTACATAGTGCACTAGATTTTCATTTACTGCTATTTGGGATTTAAATCCCAGAACCCAAAAACTAGCTAATATTCTAAAATGCAATAAGCAATACCCAGAGGGACCCAGGACATGCTTTAAATCTTGCAAGTTTCTCAGGACTGTCCACAACCTGCATGGTTTATTTTCATTTCCTTTTGGCTACATAGTAATAATGATTTAAAACTACTCTAACCCCCTCTGTTAATAACACTAATTGTCACTCGCTAACTGACAGTCGCCAGCTTCACCTGTCGCAGTTAGTTATTTCCACCAGATGCAGAAACATATTCCAAAGTTTGGTTCATGATTAATTAACAAATTATAATCTTTTTGATAATAAATGCCATTTGTGAAACCGTTGTATAAAAGCAATATCACGCTCAAGTCATGTTGGTGTATTAATTATCAGTGCAATCTTCACTACTCGTGCTACACTCACGCATGCCTACAACTGCATCACAGTCGTGCTGATAATCAGCGCAACAGCACAACCTCTCATGCTTATGTATGATACAGTACGTCCTGACATGAATCGCCTCTGTAAAGTTGAATACTTTCCTATAACACAGCATGTCCTTGGGTTTTATTTCTCTTAAACCACAACAATATTCCAAAGTTTTGCTATACATTGTGCTTTTTAACCATTTATAGTGGCACTACTTGTGAAATGTCCAAAATTAAAGTCTCACTCGAGTCACTCAAAAAACAAACAAAAAAACCAACACTGACATTGGAGACTCTTTCCATAAATGCTGAATAAACTTCTCCTTACTTCTCCACCATATCAAGGCTTGTAAATGTTTTTTTCTCTTTGTTAAATAACAACACATTGTTTTAAAATCTTTTTTTTTTATTATTATCATTAGGATTGGATTATGAGAATCAACTTGAACTCTGCGAACAAGCGCATTATAATGAATCTGTGATTATCTTATAGGTTGAAGTAATGTACAAGTTTGTTCTAAACTCCAGCATTCACATGCTCTGCTTGTTTACTGCAGGTCCTGTTCCACCTGTAGCAAACTTCCGTGTGATTGAGGAGGGGCTGTTCTCTCTGCGCACGGCCTGGACATCACCACTCGGCCACGTGGACACGTACAAAATCTTCATCCCGAGATGTGAGCGACGGACATTTCAATCGCCTTTTATGTTAGAGAACGATTCCAGTTTCACACTTCAGTATACTGTATAACTATTGATAACGTGCGTACTTACTATATGGATGTTTGAAATCAGATCCAAACCTTTCTCTGTTTTTATTATCCCAGCCGACAGACCCGGGATGATCTATGAGCAGACACTGCAGGGCGATGCCTCCTCTCATGTGATTGATAGCTTGGAGGAGGATAAGATATACACAGTTAGCATCTACGCCATATACCCAGAGGGACCCAGCGAGCCTGTTTCCATCATCGGGAGAACATGTATAAAATTATTATTATTATTTCTTTGTCTTGACTTTCTGCCCGTTTCTGTGTTATCTGATAACTTTTTTAAAAAATGTCATGACCCAACCTAACATACCTGTAATTGATACCTTGATTCATGTCATTACTTCATAATTTATACCTTTTATAAATCATACATTTAAGGCTGTTTTTATCTTCATATAAGCTGTAAATTACCTTCATAGTCTCACCAGTGTTATGCTGCAATCCACTGTACTCTTGGGGGTTTTCCCCAAATCGAGATTTGATCTACTAAATGCTTTCCAGTGCTCCGCCTCGGATAAAACATCGACACCCAGAGAGAGAAAAGACATATTTGTATGGGTAGTCTGTGAATCTGATAAACAAACAAAGACGATCTGCATGAGCTCTTTCTGCGAGATTGGTGATATGAAACATCATATAAATATAAGTATAACATCAAGTACAGGTTCCTTTCTGATCCGATCTGCCAAAAAATCCAGTGCAGCACAAATTAAAGACAAAGTCAATGTTGGCCACTAATGAAAGGCACCCAAAAAGTTACAACTCCATTTATTTCTTTATATAATCCTCTGCTACACTAATGCACTTATCAGAGAGTTTTACTAGTGCTTGGACACCAACAGGGTAGAAAGTTTTCTCAGACTACCTGTTTCACTTCATGTCTGAAACACTGGCCCCCCAAGAACTCCTTTAATCCCCAAACATGTGGAATTGGTTTAAAGTCAGGTCAGCACTGTACCAGGGGATGTGGCAATAACTCTCAGACAAGTTTCTGTAACGTGCAAGTGGTCTTGGTGAACGATTGTGTGTACATTTCCCACAGACAGACGAGTCTCTTTCTTCCGCAAGTCGGTGACAAGTTATCCGTCATCCGTTCCACTCGCTGAACGTTCTCTGCAGTGGGCTCTGAGCCATCTTGGCCAACGGGATCGTCATTCACACATGTTTTACTGCAGCTAAGAGTCTCATCACCGTACTGTCCTTGAGGTCTTCTATAAATGTCAATGGATTTTACGCATTCATTCACCAGAAATTTCATCACAAGTCCCAGTTTGACTCGAACACTGATCATAGATGTACTGTATATTTTCTAATAGGACTTTCAGTCAATTCTAAGCTGAGCAGCAAAGTTATATTTGTTAAAAGGAAACTGTATAGAAATGCAAACGTTCTATTATTTCAGATATCAAAATTATATTAGACCTAAAATATTACTAACTTTTAAGTTCAATCTTTTTTAGTTCTGCTTTTACTCCATGCCTTTTCACTTCAGCCTAGATTTTGATTAATAATACCATCTAACCATCTACTGTACCATCTAGTTTTCCCCCTCTTGGAATGAAGTAAATGTAGTTGTATCATACAAAGATGTCTGCTCATTTACCACTAGATGACGCTATAGTTGTGGATATATTTAATCACAGACCTCCTCTTTCTCCGGTGTGTATAAAGTAACTCCTTGCTATACACCTATCATCATTTCAGTTCTGCTCCCAGGCTAATCAGACTAGCGCTGCACAAACAGGCTATTTAAAATAAAAATAAGTGTAACCTTATCCTTATGTGTCAATGGTGTGGTTTCTAAATAGTCACTTAAACTCAAAACTCCTTAACAGGTCATTAGGTTGTCTTCCCAAACACGAGACATTACTAATTGCTCAGTGAATGCACCATAAAGAAACTGAAAAGCCTCGAAGACATCTGGGGTGTTAACATTTTCTAGGTCTTTAATGCGTCCTGAACAGGTCTCTAAATTATCACGGCTCTGATGTCATCCTGCGCCCTTTTGTGTGTCCACGAGAGTGTAAAAGAATAAATATCACTACGTTTACAAACTGTATGTGATTATATACATCGGAATTGCATGTTTTTAATTGGGAAAAGGAAAAGATGGCCATAACATGGTATCGGTGCTAAAAAGTGTCTCCCCTAGGTGAAAAAGGGAATTTTCAGATAGGATCATATAACACCATTTTTCATAACACTTAATGCTTCTTATCTCCTGATCCATGCTTTGTTTTTTTGTAAATATGCTACACACTTATATTTGTGTCAGATAAAAAGAAACACATTTGCTAAATACAATTTTATGTCCTTTTACGTCTGTAGTGTCTGTTATTTTTTTAATTAAAATCTTTCAACGATCTTAACTGTCATTCAGATGAAACTTGGCCGATTTAGATTTCACATGAAAAGACACACACCTGAAAAAGTGTATTATTCTAAAATGCAAAATTGTTAAGATATTGCAACATTAATTTGACATGGTTACGGACACTACAGATCTTTTGCTTTATAAACTTTTACCACAAACCAATTTAAGCAACCATTTTTACAGGTCATATGCTTCTAGAAGCTTACACTAATTTTAGTATCAATACTCAATCAATAAAGAATTATGAATAATTCAATTTTTAAATGATAATGGCCACTTTTGGGGCACATATAAAATCATCTCTCTAAAACGATTGAAGTTAGAAACTTGAAATTTTTAGAGAAGCACGATTGGTCACTTCCGTGTTGCTTAAACTTCAGAAGTAGCTTCTTTGCTGTGTTTTGGCAGAGAGCAAGAAAGCACTAAAATGATTACACCCTACCGTTGGTGTAAATTGTGCTTATGAACATGACCCAGACGAAACTGAGAAACTCCTCCTTAAAAACTTCCTCAAATTTGCTAACCTTTAATAATTTGTTAGAGGTCTTGCAGTAAAAGCTGACTTACCCTGGTCTATAGGGATTTTTGTTTGTTTGTTTAGTGTCTTAACAATTAGCAGTAATGACTCATGTCTCTGATGTGTTACAGTGAAGCTGATCCCTGTTCAGCAGCTGTTGGTAGAGAACGCCACCACAGACACGGTGCAGGCTCGCTGGCACTCGGTGAGAGGAGCGTCGGGCTACAGGCTCACCTGGGCATCCTCAGGTACTCACAAGGTCTTTCTGGATGGTTTCTCAAAGTAACAGAACGCCAAGCATCTTCTTTTAACGTCTGCAAGAATGTCTGTCTCTTATCCTTCTTGCAACAGCAAGCTGGTTTTGAACTAAAATATCTTTTATTTTTACAATTCATTATCATTAAGCTTCACAAAGCACTACAGAGCATTAACAATCCACGACCATGTCTTACAGAGGGTATAAGGGATTTCCATATACAGAACTTTTTTTAAACTAAAAAATCTGAATCTGAATAGATGATTAGATTCAACTTTACTGTCATAGTGCAAGGTACAAAGCACAAAGCCGAAGAAATGCAGTTCTAAATGCATTTATTTTCCACGTTGTAGAACTGGGGATTTCAAAACTGTAAAATAAATCATATGGCACTAGGGATATTAAACAACATTAACAGACACAAAGATCTGGAAGAGTTCTTGCAAGAACAGTATTGTGGCAAGTGCATTTGCAAAACCCATCAAGCTCCATGATGAAACTGTCTCTCATGAAGACCTTCCCAGGAAAGCAAGACCAAAAGTTACCTCTGTTAGAGGAGAAGTTCATCTAGAGGTCATGCTCACTCATGCACCCGTCGTCTATATCCTGTGTACAGGTTCAGAGAGGGCCTGTAGCCTATCCCAGGGCATGAGGCGGGGTACACCCTAGAAGGGGGGCCAATCCATCGCACTCATTCAGAGTTACTAATCAAAAAAAGTAAATATGCCATATTAAAAAAAAAACGAAGCATAATGTACACTGCCGCTCAAACATTTGGGATCACTTGCAAATTTCTTTGTTTTCCAAAGAAAAACACATTTTCATGCAATTCACAAACAATTTTATTCATTTCACAAACCATTAAAGTTAGCTGGCCCAGTTGTCCTGCAGCCCATGGTATTCCTGATGGCTAGTCTGCCTATGTTCTTCATCTTAACTCTGGTAAAAATTTTAAAGAAGGCTTTATCTTTGTAAGTGTGAAACCTCAGCCGAGCTTGAAGATGTGGATTTTGGAGCAGGGGCTTCTTTCTTCAATGGCTGCCTTTCAGTCCATAGAGAAGTAAAACTACAGTACCTTGACTGTAAACTGTTCCTCTGGTGTTCCAGCAGTTTGCTTGTTTCTGACCATCCAAAACCAATTTCCTCTCAAATAAAGGTACAGTAACAGGGTCTTTCTTTTAGATCTTATAGTAATACTTTTAAACGTGGCTGTTTTGTTTCTTTGTATGTGCTTCCAGATGGCCACATTGAGAGTGTCAACCTTGCAGGGAACTATAAGTTCTACATGGTGCAGGGTCTCCACTCTGGAACGGAGTACACTGTCAGCATCAACCCTGTGTTTGTGGATGTAGAAGGACCGGTGACATCCGCCAAGGTCAAGACATGTGAGGAACTAAACGCTAGAAATACTCACTCACTCATCAGACTGTATATACCACTAAATCCTGTTTACAGGAGACTTAGCGCTCAAGGTTGGGTTTATCCTGGACAGGGTCCCAAACCATAACAGGGCACTCACACATATATACACACACTCATTCACACACACTACAGGCAATTTGGGAACACCAGTTTGCCTAATCTGCATGGTTTTTGGACTGTGGGAGGAAACCAGAGTACCCGGAAAAAACCCTCCAAGCACGGGGAGAGCATGCAAACTTCATGCACACAGACCCCAAGGCGGGAATCGAACCAGGACCCTGAAGGTGCAAGGCGACACTAAGCCGCCGTGCCGTCTAGACACTAGAAATATTTCATTTTAAAAATATGTTGAATCAGGAATCAGGACAGCTTGATGGTTTGATCCTGACCTTGTATGCTTTGGGTGTCTTTATGGGTTCTCTCTAAGTTCTCCGGTTTCCTCCTAAAAACATGCATGTAGGCTTGCCTCAAGGTGTGTATTGCTTTACATTTCACATCTAGCTTCCCTGGGATAGACCCACTTGACCAGTGCTTACTGAAGATGATTGATTGATTGAAGTCATCCGAGTTACACAATGTGTGTGTGTGTGTGTCTGTGTGTGTGTGTCAGTGGAAAGCAGCGCTGTACAGACTCTTAAGGCCACCGTGGTGAGCACCAACAGCGCTTTGACTTCATGGAACGCTGTCGTGGGAGCCACAGGATACAGGTTGGCCTGGGGTCCCACTGCAGGTAATGTACAGTATACGTTTTACACACACACACACACACCTCAAACAACAGTACTTTGTTTTCCCATCTCTTCATCTTTACCTCTATCTTTCATCGTGCTACTGTTTCTTCTTCTCGACTGATCTCTTTGCGACTGGGTAAGTTTAGTGACTCATGCTGCCATTGTACTAAAAAGTTTGCGTATGCGCCCACACACGAACGTATGCATGCGTACTGATAATGTAGGACCGGAAACTGGATGTCACCTTGAATTCCTTCCTTAACGCCGAGGCTTTGAATGAGGCTGATGGAAAACGAGTTGGGTTGCACATGAAACGAGCAACCTGCGGACTCGTAAAGGCGTAATGAAGGGAAGCGAGATGACTCACAGCTCCGGGGCTGACACAGAGATGAGTTAAAATCACAGACGAGAGAAGAAGTGGAATTGAAAAGGAAAGTGGAGGAGAGACGATGAAAGATTAGAGACGGGGTTCTTGTGACATCTCTGCTTTTTTTTTTTTTAAATGACTATAAATAAATACCAATATGCCTTAATCTGAAGATCTCTCTCTCTCACACTCTTTCTATCTGTTTTAGCCTATTTCTCCTAGTTAAGTGGAAGTGATTATGTGTGTGTTACAGAATTTACTGGAAGAGATCGACCCAGGCAGATGGCTCTGAATAAAAGCATTACAGAGTATTTACTGAAAAATCTGGTCCATGACACTGAGTATGTGATTTCCCTCTATGTCCTGTTTGGCTCCGTGGTGGGACCGGGCATCACCGCTACTTTCAGGACGTGTAAGTTTACACTATATATATAGAGACACTCACATACAGAGATATTCACAAAACAGTGGTGCAAAGAAACCACTTCAGTCGTACCAGCGTATTTAGTAGGTATGGGTATGATTCTAATCACTTTCATTGATCACGCTTGCTGATACTGTGCTCAGCTGTGGCGTCTCCAAGCTCTCTGTTATTGTGTTATTATTAAACACAAAGGCGATTGTTCTCATCAGCACCCGACAGCAACCAACAGAAAAACAGATAAATAATTTTTCAAGAACATGAAGCATCCTGGTTTCCGTATTTCAAACTTTTAAACTCACTTACTCAGTCATCGTCTATACACGGTCACGGGGGGCCTGGAGTCTATCCCAGGAGACTTAGGGCACAATGCGGGGAACACCCTGGACAGGGTGGCAATCCATTTTAGGGCACAATCACACTCACACATGACGCCAGTTAGCCTAATCTGCATGTCTGTGGGAGGAAACCCACCAAGCACGGGGAGAACATGAAAACTTCCTGCACACAGACCCCGAGGTGGGAATCAAACCCGGACCCTGGAGGCGCAAGGCGACAGTGCTGACCACTAAACCACCGTGCCACCAACTTTTAAACTATGTAGATTTATTCTAAAAGGATAACAATGAAATGGCTTAAGGTGTGCTAATGCACATCGTTTTGACATTAATTCAATTTTAATAGGAGTATACAGTACAGTGCAAAAGTTTGTATACCTTACATCAAAACAAATAATTTGTTATGTTTTGTTAGTGGTTGGGAAACAGTATTTGTGGACACTTTTGAGACCCTTTTGCAGCCTTGGAATCCTCCAGAGCTCAGAATAACAGGCAGGAGGACCTGCAGTGGTGGCAGAATTGCAATTTATTATCGTTTCAAACCTTTCCACTGAAAATACCGCTGCCTGTCGTGACCATGATGGATGTGAAGTTCTTTAGGCTTTTATTTTAACTCTCTGTTCATCTGATCAAATTAATCAAAAGCAAACATACTCAGTAGTCTATGCATGCTGGGGATCCAGTGGTGGTTACAGAGATTTTCTTTTGCTACTTGATTTTTCAGCGAGGGGTTTCCCATTAATGTGTTGGTCGCCATCATTTACTTTCTATTGCAAATGTATGCAGAAAAATCCACATTCATTTAACATTTTCATATATAGAATCCGTACATAAACACTCACACGCTCACACATCGTCTATACCACTTTATTCTGTATCAAACCCGGGAATAAAACCCGGACCCTGGAGGTGCAAGTGCTAACCACTAAGCGGTATAAACACTGTACGGTGTTAATTCAATCCTCTGATTGGGAATTTTGCAGTTTGCACCCAAACATACACTGATCATCCATAGCTTCACAATGCTAAACATTATGCTGAGTATTAGGGCTCCCCTTGTGCTGTCAGCTCTGGACCCTTAGGGCATGACTCCACAAGACCTCTGGTGGTGCGCTGTGGTGTCTGGCACTTGGATGCTGGCAGCAGATCTTTTGGGTGCTGTGAGTTGCGGGATGAGGCTCTTGTGGACCGGATCTGTTTGTCGATTGCATCCATTGGTGCTCGATTGGATTGGAATCAGGCGGATTCGAAGGCTATGTCAGTGGCCTTGGGGTCTTTGCCTGCTGGGCCGTGTGAGCAGTGGGCAGTTGTGCACTAGGTGTCTTGGTGCTTTTCTATCACAGCCAGCATTGACTTTTTTGTTTTTTTTTTGGATTTGTGCTGCATTGGTTCTTCTGTGGGATCGAACTGGAACTTTGGTCCCTAAAGGCATAGATGAGCCTTTGGTGCCCATGATCCCGTCACCAGTTTCCTGGTATATACCTGATAATTAACTTTGTGTTAACGTTATAGCTGATCAGTGCACTCCCAAATATGCACCGTACATGCTCCCTGACAGTTACAGTGCCACCCTGTCCTGAACAAAAGGTCAGATATTCAGCTTATAGGATACAGATGCAAGGCTTACAAGCTACACTACATAAATACGCCCCTGAATACAAAATTTCATCCAGTTTTATCCCTACCAGTCTTCTTCCACACAAGCAGTAAGCCACGTACTGTACAGATTTGTGCACAATTTTGCCCCACAAGGTCATGCTGCCAATTAGCAAAATCTCAGCTCGTGTTCCCTACCTCTGAGGCAATATTATACAAAAGAGCATCGCATAGAGACGCAACTGCAAGATAACTTAAAACTCAACTATCAAGTCCATTGAGTTCATGAAAAAAGGGGAAAATTATGCACTTCCCATTAGACATCCTCAAAAAAAAAAACACTGTGTTTATGAAATAAAAAACAATCCACTATTAAATTTCTGATGCTTTTTTGTTTGGGGGTTAAATTCCACAGCCATGCTTTCTGCTGTATCTCTCTCTCTCTCTCTCTGAGTGACACAGAGGGAAGAATTCAACTCTCGTTACTTACCCACAGGTGGACACTCACTCACACAGTCATACACATTTTTCACATTTCATACGAATTTCCATAATTTTCTTTTGATTGTATAAAGCTGCTTTGCGACAATGACAATTGTAAAAAGCGCTATACAGATAAAATTGAACTGAATTGAACCGTCTGCCCCCTCTTTTCTCCATTCACAAAGTCCTACAGAACTATACTCCCCACTGCCACAACTTTATCTAAAGGGTAGCTACATACGTCCTGTGACGCATTCGAACTTTTGTCACCAGTATGGCAACCTACGAAAATATATTCCACAAAAAAAAATAGGCTGATGGAGAGCAATAACAGTTTTCAGAGAAGTGAAAGACATGTTTGTTCTTAGCAGAGATAAGCCAGTGGGACATTTTCAGCCATGAAATAATAGTTTTTAGGCCACCATTATGACACAAAGCTAAATTTGGTAGCCTGACTCACAACCAGCAAACAACTTAAAGTTGGAGAGGTGGAGAAAAAAAAGGCCTTCACACACAGCAGGGTGTATTTACTCTGGCAACAAAATAGAAAGATGCAGCTGTGTAAGGAAGTGTTATTTATTATTGCTATTATTATTTTCCAC
>JAOTRS010000015.1:13468909-13479161 GCA_028565755.1 Dinotopterus cunningtoni | reverse complement strand
CCCACCACCCTCCCTATCCCGTCAACACACTTATTCAGAATAACTTTGTGTGGACTGCAGTTTCTATTTTATTTTCACAGATGCATGCTGTCGGCTTGCTGTTAAGTCCATTATTAGATGCTCGCCAGAAGACGCTCGTTATTTTTAACCAACCGGATGCGATGGGGTGTTTCCGTGCTTTTTTTAAAAACTTGTTTTAAATAGTTGTAGTTAAATAGTTTTTACAGTTTGTAAGAGGTGAACTTGTGCTTTGTGAATGTAATAGGATTTACATTTTAATTGAATAGTAGTTTTTTATGCATTTTATGATTTTAATATTTGTCTGAGCACTACATTATTCTTCAGATTAGTCAGTTTTTGAGCTGTTCATGGTTTTCCAACTGGTGTCCCAAATGGGAATCCCAGACGTCCAATAAAGAAGTTGTTATATTGGCAAAAACATAGTATTGGTGCTAAAATGTCTCACCAAATTTTCAGATAGGATCATATACTGTATGACCATTTATTTTACAATACTTAATGCTTCTTATCTCCCGATCCATGCTTCGTTTTTTTGTAAAAACAGTACACATTTATATTTTTATTAGATAAAAAGAAACACATTTGCTAAATACAGTTTCATGCCCTTTTATGTCTGTAGGTTCCGTTACCTTTTTGAATTAAAATCTTTCAACGATCTTAACTGTCATTCAGATGAAACTTGGCCTGTTTAGATTTCACATGAAAAGACACAAACCTGGAAAAGTGTAAAATTGTTAAGATATTGCCACATGAATTTGACATGGTTACGGACACTACAGATCTTTTGCTTTTTAAGTTTTTATCAAAAAACAATTTAAGCAACAATTTTTACCCCTTACACCAATTATCACTACTATGGGTAGTGATGAAATGAATAGGTTTTCCAGTATAGACAACTGAAATGAGAGAGGGTTGCTACAGTAGGTTGACTCTTTGTGTCAAGGCAAAGTGCTTTACATTCCAGAAGAACCTACTGCTAAGCTGCTTGAAAGGACTAAGTTTGGTTGGAGACACGTACACAGAGATACACTATATGGGCAAAAGTATTTGGCCAAACCTGCAATGACATTCTATCCAAATTCATACACTTTAATATGAAGTAGGTTCCCTGTTAGTTTTGCAGCTATAACAGCTTCCACTCTTCTTGGAAGGGCGTCCACAAGATGTTGGAGTGTTTCTGTGGAAATTCATATCCATTCATTCTGTAGAGCATTTATGAGGTCAGGCACTGATGTTGGACGATGTTCATCCCAAAGGTGATTGAGGTCAGGGCTCTGTGTTAGGGCCGGTCAAGTACTTCCACACCAAACTCATCAAACCATGTCTTTATAGTCCTTGCTTTGTGCACTGGGATGCACAGTCATGTTGGAATAGAAAAGGGTCTTCCACGAACTGTTTCCACAAAGTTGGAAGCATAGCATTGTCCAAGATGTCTTGGTGTGCTGAAGCATTAAGATTGCCTTTCACTGGGGATAAGGGGCCGGATTGATTAAAACACCTGAATTCAATAATTAACAGGTTTGGCCAAATACTTTTGTCCATATAGTGTATCTCACAGATGATCTGGAGCAGTCTGAAAAACCAAGAATGTCTGGACTCTATACGTAGCTGGAGACATCTGTATTGACCACATTTACTTACTTAAGTAATTAATTGATGAACATGCTATATAAATATACTTTCTTTTTGTTGTTTGTTTGTGTTTGTGTGTGTTTCAGCATCTTCCTCGATCGATTCGGAGCAGATTGAGACAGTAAAGGAGCTGAAGGTGGTTGATATTGGAGTAAACTCTTTCAGCCTGTCCTGGAGGAAAACGTCTGGGGTTACTGGCTACAAAATCACCTGGACCCCTTTTAATGGTGGGTACTTGGACTGGAGAAAGGGTCTGAGCTAGTGATTACAGTAATGAGGTAATGAGTTCAAATCCCACAGCTGGCAGATGGCAGTGTGCCTTTTTTCCCAGTAAGATCTTCATCTTCAAATGTTATATTTTCAAGTTTTGTTGTCTTTGCTCAGAGATTTCTGATTTACAGTGTGTGTGTACTACTACTGTACAGTATGCAGTTTGTTCTCACTGCTCATTACTAGCCCTCATTTTCCCAGGGGGAGAAGAGAAGAGTGTGATGGTTTCCTCATCCATCACATCATACAGCATCACCGGACTGCCAGCCAGCTCTGCCTACAAGATCCAGGTCTCATCATTAGTGAGGGATCGGGAAGGAAGTTCTGCTACGGTCACGGCACGAACATGTGAGTCCGTATTTTGAAATAAAATTTTGTAAAAAGTATACGAACATCGTTTAGTAATTTTCCTTGTTTTTTTCCATATGTGTGTGTTTTACAGTGGACCTGCCTAAAGTAATCGGGTTCAGTGCTCTGAACATCACTGATGATAGCACTGCACTCAACTGGACCAGAGTCACAGGAGCTTCCGGTTATCTCCTCTCCTGGAAACACATATCAGGTCCGATCTCTGCATTAAAGCTAGGTTTAATATACAATCGGATATCCTTGCTCATTTTAGTACTGTATACAGTATCAGTCACAACAAGCTCAAGCTCAAAGGTTTACATTCCAGTGAATGTTCATTTGATTAACTTTAATAAGCGCTCCCTCCTGAATAAGATGGCAGTTCATTTCAGGCAAACTGGAACACACATATTCACATACAGGGGCAATTCAGCACAGACAGTCCATATACTTGCATGTTTTTGAGAGGTGGGAGGAAATTGGAGAGTGAGCGAGTGGAGGAGAGCCACAGGGGGAACATGTGTTTGGGTCCTTAAGCAAAAGCTGTTAAAAAATTAAGCCAAAAGAGCAAATATACTGGATTATGTGTCATTTATACCATGTAAGATAATCCTAGGGAATGGAATTACCAGTCAGCACCTGCTGCAATATTATCATGATACTTTTTTGGCAACTATTGTCAATAAATTACTGTAAACAGTGGATGTACTGTATTCATGCTCAGTTTTTCCTTTTTGTGTCAAAGTTATTTTTTTTCCTCAAAGTAATTTTTTAACCAGCTTTCGCAACTAGACAGAAAAGGATGGGAAAAGCCTGCCAAAAGCCCTGAGAGACAGACTAATTAAATGTTCATATTTACTGTATATATTACATTCATAGTAATTGTGATTACGTCTCTATGAAATTCTTAACATACTGTACATTAAGGAAGGATTTTCTGTTAAATATAACTCAAATTAAATTTCTGTTATGTATGAGTATGCAAAGTCTGGCTCTCAGCTGTAATACTCTTATTCACTTATCAAATACAGTAAATCCCCAAAATGGTGGTGTATTTGCACAAGTGTTTAATTAAATTAGCAAGCGCGAGTTTGATCCCCGGGTGATGCTGTAACCTCTCGCAGCCAGAGACCTAGAGAGAGCTGATTGGCCGAGCTCTCTCAGAGGGGAGGGATGAGAGGTACTTCGTGCTCCCACATTAATCACGGCTCTACAGCCAATCAAGGGCATCTGTGAGCTCACGCAAGCGGAAGGAGCGGATAGCGCTGTCCTCCGAGTGTGTTACGCCGCCCCCAACGGTGCGTGAGTGAGCAGTTCGAAAAGATGCGGTCGGCTGGCGTCACGTGGTTCGGAGGAAACACGTGATAGTCTTCGGCCCTCCTGACTGAGTGGTAGTAGAAGCTTAATGTGGGAGCCCCCTAGTGACGAGGAGGAATTGGACACGACTAAATTAGGGAGAAAATCAGGGAAAAATCCAAAAAATTAAAAAATTAAAAAAAATTAGCAAGCGCAAGGTGAGGACAGTGGTGCAGCTGGTAGGGTCGATGCCTCACGGCTCCATTCCTGGTCTCATTCTGACTGTGTGGAGTTTTGTATGTTCTCACACCTAATTAAAACATGCTAATGTGTTGATTGGCTGCACTGTATAAACCCCTGTGTGTGTGAATGAAGCCTTGTGATGAAATGGCATCCAATTCCTATATGTATTCCCATCTTGTGTTTTAAGCCAGTGTTTCAATGATTGATTTCAGTTCCAGGGCAAACCCTGATTTGGGATGCCTACTCAACTTAGTCAATGAATTTGATCGAAGACCAAAAAAGAACCAAAAATGTGTTTAACGTCTTTGTCATAATTGCCAAGTTATTGTTTCTAAATAGATTGTTTTCACTGATCCGTACAGAGTTGGAGAGTACCACTGAAATACTGGGCCCCGGTTTCTCCTCATTTAAAATCAAAAACCTGCAATATGGAAGAACGTACATCTTCACCATCCGACCCCTTTATGGAGAGGTAGAGGGTCCTGTCACCAGCGTTACCAAACGGATCGGTAAGAGCTGATGATGCTTAAAGGTAGTAAAAGGAATACATTAAATAAAAATTTATTACACATTAGACATAACCTGTATTCGATATGGAACGTATAGCGTATTGCCCTGAACATATTACGAGGTCCTATCAAAAGGTTTTGAGACTAGTTTTGTAACACGCCAATAGGTGGCAGCACCAGGCTGCAAACACAGTCACGGGGAGCACCGACCTTCATAAGTCAGTGTGCCAAAAGAGATTGTGCGTATGTATGCTCTTTTATCATAGAGAGCGATTTAGAACAAAGAGCGAATGTTGGCAAATCTGCCACAGAAATGTTTGATATAATTCGGCAAGTTTGTGGCGATGCTGCAATGAGACATTCGAGGTGTTTTGAGCAGCTTGCACACTTCAAGAGTGGAAGAACATCACTGGAAAACGACAAGACATCAGGAAGACCTTCAATGAGTTCAGCCCCGAAAACGTTGAAACCAACTTATGCATGATGATCGTCGCAGAGAAATCCACAACACTGCTGCGTTGTCGTTTTTTTTTTTTCTTGTTCTTTTTAGATATATTTATCTGAATAGGTGTATAATTAAAGACGCACCTTTAATTAGCTTAAATAAGTAGTGGTCTTTAATTAGCTTTAATTAGTAGTGTAGTACCCTAGGTCCAAATGTAACTTCGAAATATACGTTAAATTATTTTTACAGCCAATAAAAAACTGTTAAAGTAGAATTACAATAAATATTAACTACATCAAAACAGTATGGGACCTTTAATTCCGAGTGTATAAACACACAATATACTGTATACACAATATACTATACTGTATATACCGTACAAGGTGTCCGATTTGTCTTAGTTTTTGTAGATGAAGTAGGTCATATCAGTTGTTTGTGTAAAATGATTGTGAGGAAACACACAAGTAGGAATTATATTGTATATTATAATAAACATAAACCACTGACATCTTGTTTTACTGTATGTGTGTGATACTATAGTGGGCACCCCTCGCCTCGTTTCTGTCCAGCCTGCCACATCGACCCCCGTTCCAACCAGAAAAAACTTCAGCAATATAGACATCAATAACTCCAGCAAGACCACCAGCACCACCACCACCACCACTCAGAGACCTGTTGTCACTAAAACGTCCCAGTCCATAACCATGCTTACGACTGCAGATCGAGACCCAACCACTCTCTTCGCTCGAACACCCTCGGCTGGACCCGGTAATATTTTTACATGACGATTCTCGCTGACGCAAATACACATTGAACTTTGAGCCTCTTTAGCTGTTTAATTACCAGCTATGCAAATATGTGTGTGAATGCAAATCGAAGTCAATGTGTTCCCTCAATCCAAAACGGCTGATGTAATAGCTCTGGAGCAGCTGCACCACTTCCCGTTCAGGTTATGTGTGCGTGTGCTTTCCTGTTTAGTGAACTGTGAGCACTTAAAAATGGCACTTTTTAAAAATATGTGGTGGCATGGTTTGGATAATTGGCAAGTACAAAATACAAACAGCTCTTTAACATACAAAAAGAAAATGCTCTAATTGAGGAGCATAAATGAATTTCTTTTGAGTATACTCTTTTGTATAAGGGTATGAGATGATTTTTGATAATCTGTACACTGTATATCTGTCTCAGTGTGTGGCCGGGTGAAGGCAGACATTGTGTTTCTGGTTGACGAGTCCTGGAGCATCGGTTCGAAAAACTTTGGCAAGCTGAAGGACTTCCTGTTTAGGATAGTGACTTATTTCCCTGTAATTGGGCCACAGGGCACCCAGGTAAGACCATCAATCACTCAGTCACCTCATGGCTGAAATTAGTAAGTATGAAGTGAAACATGACAGCATGTCTTGGAAATCATGTATATACTGTATACTGTATATATAGCAACCCCAGATCATAACACTGTCTCCAGAGGCTTGTACAGTGGACACTATGCATGATGGGTGCATCGCTTCAGGTGCTTCCCTTCTTACCCTGACACGCCCATCACTCTGGAATAGACTCAATCTCAACTCATCAGGTCACATGACCTTTTTCCATCACTCCAAAATCAAACTCTATTTTTTTATTCTGATTAGTTTCACTAACAAGTGTTATATTTTTTATACAGTATACAGTCCCAATCCTGTGAGTTCTCATCACACTGTACAAGTGGAAACTCCCTATTAAACATAGCTCTGATTTCTACTGTCAGTTTTTTACAATGCATCTTAACTAAGCATTTAAGTCACCTCCATTCATGATTTTTTTTTCTGACTCCATCTTTTTCACAAAGTATATATTTAGCCCAAAAGTTTTGAGAGACAAATATTACAAATATTTTCACAAAGTCTCCTGCTTTAGTGTTTTTAGATCTTGTTGTCAGATTTATAAATTACAAATTAAAAGCATTTTGTAAGTGTCAACGGCTTTTATTGGCAGTTACATAAAGAGTTATTATTTAAGACCTCTGCAGTTCACCCTGGCAAGCTGTCAATCAACTTCTGGTCACATTTTGACTGATGGCAGCCAATGCTTATATATTCAGTGCTTAGAATTTGTGTTTGAGCTTGACCACAAGTTCTCAGTGGGATTAAGGTCTGGGGAGTTTCCTGGCCATGGACTTAAAATTCAATGTTTTGTTCCCAGAGCCACTTATTTATCATTTTTGCCTCATGGCTTTACTGTGGGCATGACACAGGACTGATGGTAGCGCTCACCTTTTATTTCTGGTTAAATAGAGAGGAGCACAAGGGACAAGAGATGGAGAAAGTGGAGCTTTTTTTTTTAATGCTTTTCAGTGCTAAACCTTTTGTCAAAAATTGTACAAAACAAAAAAACATATCAATTGCATTCGACCCAATTTCTATTCTGCTCACCTCAGATCAGGTCATATCTATTCAGTCTGATGTCTGCCAACCCTGAGACAAAGAAAAACAAATACTTTGCTGTAAACATCACATACAGGTGTGAACAATAATTTGTGCCTGTACCTGCTCATTCTCAGCAAATCTTAGCAAACTGCCAAAAATGTCATTGCAGTAGAGACGAGTAAGAGAGGAAACTCAGGAATGTGGTGAGGATCCATGTTTTGCCGCAGAATTAATCCAGATTCTAGTACACTAAGCATACTTGGTTATAACAACAATTCCAGGTGATACACGAATAAGGCAGAAATGAACAATAATCATTGGGTGTAATGGTCACAAGGTCATTTAAATGATTAAGTGACTGCAGTCACAAGTCATTAAGTCCAATAGTAATCTAGTAACTATTATTATTAATAGTAATCTAAAACGAGAGGAATCCAGAAACCAAGCATCCCTTGACGTTGAATGGCTGTCATCTTTCTAAATGATTAAAGAGTCTCTTGAACTCAGAGGAGGTTGCCCTCTGGTGGCATGGTGGAGAACTATCTGTTATGGACATGTCAAAAAAGCTAACCTTTTAGAGTAAGCTTATTGATTTAAATTTGTACGTATAATTCATACTAGTGTCAGATTTCCTTTTATAGAAAAGAAATTAAATCTTTCTGACTGATTATAAGAAAATAGACAGTGCTGTGTTATACAGGACATTTTCGCTATAATATAATCCTACATTGATCCTGAACCAGGCCACCCAAATTTGAGGGTATAAACTATTTTAATTGCAAAATTTATTTCAAGACCTGAAATAAATTCATGCAAAAACTCAGCAATGTGAAAACAAGGGTATTGCATAAAGATGGGACTTCAAAGACTTATTTTTTTTGTGTTTATCTGATTAAATGATTGAACTGAGTAATAAAAAAAAGCTGATTATTTCATTGCTATGGATTTGTTGTTGTTTTGCTCAGATAGCTGTGGTTCACTACAGTGATCAGCCCAGGATCGAGTTCAGCCTGAACACACACAGAGATCGCAGCTCAGTGCTCAGAGCATTGAAGCAGGTTCACTACGGAGGAGGAAACACCAAAACAGGTGAATCCCTACACACAAGCAAACAAGCACACATGAATGAGAAGATCATGTGTTTAAGAATACAAATAATATGTGAGACACGATGCATGCCGTTGTGTTGTTTTGTGCATGTAGGTCGAGGGATCAGTTATGTCCTCAGGGAACTGTTCCGGGAGTCTCTGGGGATGAGGCAGAGCGTTCCTCACGTGCTGGTCCTGGTGACAGATGGAAAAGCCCAGGATGATGTGGAACCACCCTCCAGAGTAGCACATGTTCTAGGTCAATATCACATGCTGTGTGTCTTCATAAGATCCTAAACCTGCTGGACACTTTTTATCCAACACAGATAGGTTATGTAATCGTAACCATGCCGAAAGAAGCCCGTATAACTTACAGAGCCATGTGTTTTGATGCAGGGAGTGTTTAGATGTGCTATTATTTTATTAGGAGGAGTCCAAAAAAATGTAAATCAGAATGCATATGGAAGTTCAAACCACAGGCTGGAAGGATTTTGTATTCAGAAAAGAATTAAAAGGAAGTAGAATGTAACACATGGAACAAGGAAGTGAGTAAAGTGAGTGAGTAATATATCACACAAGGAAACAGCCAGAATGAAAAGCCAATATATAAAACATGATACTCAACATCATGCTGGTTCAACTTACAATTTTTCGACTTTACGATGGTACAAAAGTAATATTCAGTAGAAACTGTACTTCAAATTTTGAATTTAAATCTTTTCTGTGCCGAGCAATATAGTGGGCATTGGTGGCTGAGTAGGAAAGGTATCTCATCCACCATGCGAAATGCCCACTGGATGCAGTGCCGGTCCCAATACCAGATGGTTGCATCAGGAAGGGCATCTGGCAAAAAAACGTGTGCCAAGTCGTTGTGCGGGTCGGAAGGTCTGCTGTGGTGACCCCTTGACTGGAGCAGCCGAAAGTCTAATAACTACAACAACAATCTGTGGCAAGCAATATGCAATGTGATGCTGGGCAGTGGCAGCGAGAAAAGGTCTTGTAATTAGATTTAAACTCACAAAAAACCTGGATAGCAAGAAACATGAAATGTGAAACAAGAAAAAAAAAACATACACTGGGAAAAAAAAACATACACAGTGTAAAACTACAAATTTTACCATAGGATGACCAAGATGATTTTAGTGAATTTATTGCACTTTATTTATTAATTGAACAGGAACACAGAAGTATTTACATTGTACACTGATCCTCAAAAAAATGAGACAAAAGTAAAATTCAATGTTTTTTGAATGGTAATAATGTAATTATCATAAAAATAGCAATGAAATTACTATAAAACAATCAATATTTAGGTAACCCGGTGGCGTAGTGGTCAGACCTGTTGCCTTACACCTCCAGGGTCCAGGTTTGATTCCCGCTTTGGGTCTGTGTGCATAGAGTTTGCATGCTCTCTGAGTGCTTTGTGGGTTTCCTCTGGTTTTCTTTCCCCAGTCCAAAGACATGCAGATTAGACTAACTAGCGTATTCCAAATTGCCTGTAGTGTGTGAATGAGCTTGTAATTGTTGACTGGAGGTCCTTCCACAAAAATGGGAATGAATACAATGGTCCCTAGTTCAACTACAGAGGTTCCTAGATGGATGGGTGGATGGAATCAATATTCAGTATGAAGTCCTTTAGTCTTCAAAACCTGCTGGTTCCAGCTGGGCATTAGAGCCACAAAGACGCTTGCAGTTCTCTGGTTTTACTCACCCCTGCTTGATCGCTTCCTAAAGATCATGTACAGAAATTTACCCAAGAAGTTCACAATTCACATTAGAATTACTGAGTTTTTGGCATTTTTGTGCAGTGGTGGATACCTGGCTTCAGAAAGTAAGTTCTGCCATATTTTTGTTCCAACCATAACATCTTATTTTATTTAGCTAATTAACATTTCATCCAAATAGGCGAGATCTAATTAGTGACATCACCTGCTTTTCGTGCTCAGAGAGAGCTATGAGAAAAATGACAAAATATTAGCATAGTATAATTACAGA
>JAOTRS010000015.1:13227576-13242353 GCA_028565755.1 Dinotopterus cunningtoni | reverse complement strand
CCAGTCCCTGTACCTGAGCACTTTCAGAGTATGTTTTCGGTTTGTAAAGTGTTATAAGTCATGAAATTAGGAAGGAATGCACAATCACACAGAAGCACTAGACATTTTCACTAGTGCACTTAGGCTTTTGGACACCAGCGTATACTCGCTTTGAATAGGAACATATTTTTGTCCTTCACTTGTTACTTCTGAACCAACATGAAGCTAAATATTTTATTTTAGAGCAGAGACTGAGACCTAACCGCACTCGCTCTTGAACCTGGTGTGTTGCCAGATCCACAATAAAACTCTGCTAAGGGTTTCACAAAACCGATGTGTACTAGTGTGTACTCCAAGGCCAACAGACTCTGTGCTGCATCTTTAAACTGCTGAATTTGGGGAGGGTCAGTGCATTGTTATTTTCATGCCTGTTTACTGGTTTATTAATAAAGTTACTTTAACATTTACACACTACAGGCACTTTGGGAACGCTAGTTAGTCTAATCTGCATGTCTTTGGACTGTGGGAGGAAACCAGAGTACCCGGAGGAAACCCACCAAGCATGGGGGAGAACATGCAAACTCCATGCACACAGAGCCCAAGGCGGGAATCGAACCCAGACCCTGCTAACCACTAAGCTACCGTGCTGCTGCACACCATACTAAAGAGAAATAGATATTAAGAACACTGATTTACTTGAAATATCACTGCAAAGAAATAAAGGCTATAATGTTCAGTAGCTTACGTTATAGCAGCTATATGAATTCCCTCATCAGACCTTCTTTTCGTTTTCCTCTCGAACAAAACAGCATTATATTACAGAGAAACTGAAGATTTTCTGAAAAATGGAAGCTGACACTGGAGACTCCCTTAAAAAATAAATTTACAGAAAAAAAAAGATTCTGTTTAATCCACTGAGCATCTTCCACACAAATCACAGCTTATATTCTTACTGTATAAAGAATAAGCATGTTAGGATGAGTAAATTAATATAAAGTACTGTCAGAGATGCTGTTACAGAAAATGAATGGGGAATTCAGCAGCACTAAGGTTAAGTGAATTAACACTAGAGAGACACTCATAACATGATGCAACAACCTGCATGATGCACAGCAATCCAATAAATATTACAACTATACAGTGGGAAAGTACCTTTTTCTGACACAAGAGGGCAATAGAAGGCAGTTTTTGACACTTCTAAACACATTTGTCAGGTCATAAATCATGATGCATGGGGCAAAAAGGATAATATGATATATTCCTAATGTGTTTCCGGACACTGCTAAGTGATTTCAAGACCTCGTTCTGAAGACACCCGGCCATTAATAATTTGGTGTTTGAATCAATATGACTCGGTCATCAAATTGAATCAGTCGTCTGATTCATGGATACTCATCGTCTGTACCGCTTTATCCTATATACTGGGTGGTGGGGGTGGAGCCTATCCCAGGAGGGTTAGGGCACGAGACGTGATACACCTTGGACGGGCTGAGAAATTCTTATCCATGGATATTGGTGTATAAATGTTTCCCATTAAATTCACATTATCTCACACAGACACTACAATCAAGCCCAAGCAGATGTAACATGTTGCAGCTCAAAGGGTCAACACTCTGGGTTACTGGTCAGAAGGTTAGAGGTTCAAGCACCAGGCATTGCTGCGCTCCTGAGTAAAGCCCCAAACCCTCTCTGCTCCTGTCATGCACTCTGACCCCAACTTCCTAACAAGCATGGCTATGCAAAAGGACAAAGATTCACTATGTTGTAAACATATATATGACAAAGGCACATATTTTTTTTCGAAGTCAGTTTTTTTTTCTTTTCCCTTCCTGTCCTCTCGCTCCATTTAATTTCCATGCTGCAGTCGGATTGCTTTGTAATTTCACCGCGAGTATCTCGGCGTTCCCTCCGGAGTGCTGCAGACAGACTGAGGATGTGGATGTGTGAGATGCAAAATAGTCATTCCTGGATTTCTTTCCTAGTGGAACCTGACTGTGTGTTTGTGAATCTGTCAGCAGATTTGCCTTTTTGGAAAGTGCATTGATGGAGTGTTGCATGTTGCACCTCGGTTACACTTACACCTACAACATATGCTGCATTTTTCACTGAGACTATTGTTATTTTTTAAATATTTGAACATGATCCTATATACAGTATATTTACAAAATATACGTACACTTCTTGTATACACCATAAACACCATCTCCTGGACTTTCTCCAATCATCAACTGTCCAGTTTCATTAAGAATGTGCCGAGTGATGCATCAGATTCCTACTCTTGGATAACAGATCTGAAAGCTGAAGTCGTCTTTTGCTTTTGTTGCTCATTTACCTTAGGGTTTAACATTTTGTGGTCCAAATGTTACCTCAAACCAATCTGGTCAATTTATTTTGTCTTAAAGGCATTTTCACCCACGCACTGTAATTCTGCTCTTTGCATGTTTTTTGTTTTTTACACCAAAGGTTTCTGAAACACTACTCTGTCTCTACCTTATGAGCTCTTTATGATTTTATATACAGTAATACGCACTGCTGATATGTCATTGGCTGATTGGATAAATGCATGGGGTGTCCCTATTAAAGTGGCCAGTGAGTATATATTCACTTCCAGTATAACTCTGTGGTGTCTCGTGCCAAATGTGAGAGCACATGTACACGCGGATGATTTTTCTGCCACTCGCTCGTAATTGTCTTTGTCTTTGTTCCGTCTGGCTGCCTCCATCTGACAGTTTGACTGCTCGCCTCAGTCCGTCTCTTCATAACGATATCCTCCGCAATCTCATCCCTGCCTCCACCCAGACACAGAGTGGGGGAGTTGGGGAAAGTTTACTTTGCAGGCAAGCCTGTGTTCTCACACGAACAGCTGCTATTTTTCTGACATTTTGATGCCGTTAATTTAAGTCTCTTTATGCTCGTAGAGATGAGCTGCCATTGGCATTTTCTTTAACTTTCTTTTTTTTTCTTTCCCCCTTCTCATCTGGCTTGCACTCTCACAGGATATTTAAAGCCGTGCTTTAGGTCTTACTGATCAATTATTCAAAACGCAAAGAATTGATGCAAAATAAATTGCGGCGGTTTGTCAAAGAGTGTGAGTGAAAAGCAGGAGAGGACGTGAGCCTCTGAGGTAAAGGCACTTTGCCTGCAGGTAGTACAGTAAAATATGAGTTAATGCATTGTCTTGTCAGAGCAGGCACATTACTGAATGGCAGAGAGGAGTCAGTCGGTGCCAGAACAGCCATCTGCCCGAGTCCTCTGTGAATGCACCAGTGTTAAAAGCCCAGACTCTGCCATTAGCAG
Organism: Dinotopterus cunningtoni; assembly: GCA_028565755.1. NCBI lineage: Eukaryota > Metazoa > Chordata > Actinopteri > Siluriformes > Clariidae > Dinotopterus > Dinotopterus cunningtoni. Next base: position 13,239,077 of record JAOTRS010000015.1, on the reverse strand, counting down.
CGTACACACAGAGGCTACGTGTTAATGAAAAGCTATGCGCTCTATTATAAGACCCACTTTGACTGACTCTTAGGGGACTAGCCACAATGGATTAGTGCATTTCAGGATGTAGGCCACTCCATACGAGACCTTGCTTTGATTATGCATGAGTAAAATAGGTGTGTGTGTGTGTCTGTATATATACGTGTGTGCATGCATACATCTGTGAAGGGCTTAATATACTTACAGCATGCCGTGTCTTAAGGTTAGGAGTTTTCATATCCCTGGAGTGACCCATCTCTAAACACAAATTCCCATCTTACCTTGCTGTGGAATTAGTTAACCCTTAAACAACTTAATGCTTAACCTATAGAACATAACACAAGCCTGAAAGGACTGAAATGAAAACATGCTTTCTGCATGAACTTTTTGAAATTTTAGCAGTGAGATCAAAGAATCTCCTTTATAATGGAGAAGATCAAGGTAACAGCCATGCAAAGTCACAATGCATTAAAATCCGAAATATATACAAAAATCAAAAATTAAGTAATTTTTTACAAATAGGAAAATTTCATTAATCCACACAGTGGTCTCTCAAGGAAAAAAAAATGATGCATGCTTTTTCACGACATTCTTTATAATATTCTTAAATTCTTCGATGGATATAAACGTATCTAATTTTAGATCTTTCCTCAAGTTATTCCAGAAGAAAATGTAGTTTTCTACCGATCTGTAAAAAAAACCTGGAGTTTATTAAAAAGCAACCGCCTGAAGGAGCACAGCTGGTAACCACCAGAGCTAAGACAGAAAAAGGTACAGATATACGGTAAGAAAGACGCATAGTTTTACAATTAACATCATCATCCAAAATGTTCAAGATTACATTTTGTAACACAGTTAAGCTTGATTTTAGTTTGGTGCACAGGATAAGACCATTCACCCTTTAGGCCACAAATCACAATTCAATTTTATTTATATAGCGCTTTTAGCAATGGTCATGGTCGCATAGCAGGTTTACAGAATCAAAAGAAAATTAGGGACATGAGTATGAAATGTGTGGGGAAAATATGTAGGGATTTCACTGTATATGTAGGAATTCCAAAGTATTTCACTGGATCGAAATGAGCACTCGGTTGTTGTTGTTGAAAATGTTGTTGTTCTTTCGGCTGCTCTCCTTAAGGGGTTGCCACAGCGGACCACCTGATCTGCAGCCTGGCACAGGATGCCCTTCCTGATGTAACCCTCTCATTTTTTTATTAGTCTTGGGACTGGTAATCCTGCACCCTGTGTCTGTTCTGAACATTAGCTTAAAATTTAATCTTTGCCTTACACACAGGTAGGTGAGAAGCTTTCCACTGCACCACTGGGAGTATACTGTTGAAAAACTATTCAGCATCATATATATAAAACTGATTCATTTTCTGTAACATGAACAATAAGGGCTTCTGTAACAAACACACAGACTGTCACAGAATTATAAAAAAATTATATAGAGCTGCTGACGTGACCACAAATTAATATTATGAGGCCATGAAATATGATTTTAATTAGACCACTGTGGCCACAGGAACCTAAGTAAAGAGATGATTGATATTTTTAAACTTTGTTTTATTCTTAGAATGACATAATCCAGTCATCACTGATGTGACATAAAGAGACCGTTACTCTGCAGTGTTTAAGTGAACTCTTACCAATTTAATCACTGGAGTATTAAGAGTCATGGGATGGGGGTGTTCAAGTCAAACCGGAACTTTTGATTGTGCAGAATAACAGAACACAGTTATGAGTATATAATAAATATAATATATTAACTCCCTTAATCCTTTATATAATCCCCTGCTACATTAATGTACTTATCCCAGTGTTTCATTTAGGAGAAGTCTGATCACAAGACACAGTTTTTGAACACACTTGTTCCAACAAAATATGAACCACAGCATCAATATATAAATTCATGTGACATATATTTAAAAATATAAATAACATTATAATAAATAATATTTAAAGATAATCAAAGACTATTTTTTGTGCATCACTTGGTAGCAAATATTTATTTAGTCTTTAAATCACAGCACTTTAGCCAGTCTATTGCAATCTATTTAGTCTATTGCTGTTTTTTTTTAAATAAACATATATAGGGCTCAGGATTGTGCAGTATAGAGTGACATATTGCTGTTTTTCACCAAACCTGAAGGTACTGTAATATGATGAACTGAATTTTATTTCATTTTAACATATACGAATATGACTAAGTAAGAAAATAGAAAATTGGGCACATAGGCAAAGAAATAGCACATGATAATGATATTGTTTTTGGTTGTTTATATGCCCAAATAATAATAATAATAATAATAATAATAATAATAATAATAAAATGCTTGTTTTGACTATTTTACATTTTTGTTACATAATTCCCATATTCCAGTAATTGTACAATTTACCCTTTATGAAAATAATAACTTTTGTTCTATCTGACAGATCATCAAAAATTCAAGTACACAGTTTAATGTTTAAAGCTTCCATTCCATTAACACACACCAGCAATGCTTCCATATAAGCATTTTTTTTAACCATCATTGACTTATGCTGTGTTGCTGTTCCATATCTGTGTTGCCTGAATTTTAAGGGTTTTATGAATATAAATGCTTTAAAAATGTCTATTTTAGAACAAGACACTTTTAAACTTAGAAAACAGAAATAGATTGGAATCTTATATTTGGTTGTATTGCGTTTGTAGGAAATGCCTGATAAATTTGACTACATTAGAAGCCACATTTTTCAGTGTGTTGTGGCAATTTAGTCACATCACTTGTCCAGGTTATTTATATGCAAAAAATAGCTAAATTTCATAATTTTTGTTTGACGCAAGGGGAATTACTGGTCACTTAAACATACTGCAGCTGACAAATAGGAAGAGTTAACTCGGTTTAACTCACTTCATGGCAATACTATGAATTATTAAGACCAGCATGATGTTTCTATTTAGAACCTTTTTTTTTTTTTTTTTTTTTTTTTGCAGATGCTCTTATTGAGAACAACTTACAAAAAGCATAACTTAATCATCCAGCTCTACTAAATGACAGAATCCTGCTGAAGCATAGCAGTTTTTAAACTTGTGAATTTCCGGCTTCCTTTTTATTTGTTAAAACTCAGTTATATTTTGACAACTTCAGAATTTTTGCCATCTTTTTGGGAAAGAAAAGAGCAAAAATGAGCAATATGTGTTATAAGTAAAATACAGCTTATGCTCAGAATTCTGGAATGGAGTGTGTATTGCACTTGTAAAGGTTTGTGGGAGTCTAAAACATGCATACGACTACATTTCAGTCCATCCACAGTGGGTATGACCTTGCGATCGTAGCGGCACTGACCGTCCACCCCCGGGCCATCACTGTGTGCAAGAAGGAATTCATGAAACGATGGATATCAGACGTGAGGATTTACTGTAGGCATCCCTGTTCTATTACCTCCTCTGCACTTGTGCAGTGTCAGTGTGTGTCAGTGTAGCTGTGTTCGCTTAGCACACAACTGAAGCTTAATGTTTCATGGATTTCTTCTGGCCACATCTGGGCTTTTCTTTAGATTCTCTCCTGGGCACCTTTAATGCTTAAAGTTGTATCTTTGTCGATGACCTCGACCACACTACAAAAAGACTGCACAGTACAAACACTCTGAAGGAGCTGCAACTGCACAGAAGGCAAAACCATTTCCTGAAATTACTGTACATCCTCACAAGAGTCCTAAAGTCGGCTCAAGTTGTCTGATTTCACTCACTCACTCACTCACTCACTCACTTACTCACTCACTTAACGTCTATACCCCTTTGTACAGGGTCATAGGGGACCTGGAGCCTATCCCAGGAGACTTAGGGCACAAGGTGGGTACACCCTGGACAGGCACACACACTACAGGCAATTTGATAACACCAATTAGCCTAATCTGTGTGTCTTTGGACTGTGGGAGGAAACCGAAGTACCTGGAGTAAACCCACCATGCACCGGAGAACATGTGAACTCTATGCACACAGACACCGAGGCGGAAATCGAACCCAGATCCCAGAGGTGCGAGGCCACAGTGCTAACCAACACGCAACTGTGCCTAAATCCTTGATGCATTCCAGTTTTGTTTATCTGTGTCAGTTAGTCTGAGCTACAAAGCACCGGCGCTTTATACTCATGTACTTCTTTTGCATTTATTCCAGAAATTAAGTAGGTCACTTTTTTCCCGCTCATAATATAATTAAGGAATTTATTGAATTAAATCAGATTGCAAATTAGTCCCTCGGAGACAATCTGCTTTTCTCTTGATTTCCTTCTTTCTTTCAGATCGCCTCCCTTGGTTTTCTTTCATACTGTTGGCACGTGTAAATCTTTATGTTTGTCTCTTATTCGTTTTCTCACTCTGCACATACGGGCTCTATTCCTTTTCCCTTCACGTGAATCACTAATAGACCTTTTCGTGTGCAAGTATGTTTGCAGTTTTATTACAGATGGGCAGTCATGCATCGCTCTGAACAGCTGCTTAGGGTAATGACTAATGAGCTAATACACACACACATGCGCACACACACACACACGAATGAGTGATAAAGTACTCCGTCACAGACACTTCCTCTTCACACAAGCATCACGTATCAATATTGTATCATGGTTTTGTCACTGCAATTCTCCACCCAAGTATCTCCAGATAAGAAACCAAGAAATCTTTGTGTTGTACTTACTGTACATGTGCTGTAATCTACAAACGAAAAGACTCCTACACACTGCTTCATATTGCAAGTGATTCAATTCCCTGGACCAACGTGGTGCTTATTAGCGATAAAGAGGTGAAAGAGAAGACAGTGCTGCCCCTCTCTAGAGCATTTCAGGGTCACGTCATTTGGGCTCTGTAATGCCCCCCAGCAACCTTTGAGAGACTAATGGAGAGAGTGGGTGATGGCCACTGGACTGCCGAATAGAGTACTTGGATGACCCACACTCAGTCCTCAGGTGTCGACGAGGACTATTATCATAGTATTTGCGGTCAAGCAACTTGGAAAGGATTCGTCGCAATCCAGTGTACTAACCATGAACTTCAGCCTTAGAAGGGCCATCTGCTGACGTGTGACATTCCAGGGGCGCATAATCAGCAGTGAACGGGTGGCACCTCTCCCAGGCAAGGAACAGCCAGCCAGCAGTGGGCTGCTTCATGGAGGATTAAGCAAGAGGCTTTCTGGGCTTGGTGTCTTAATAGTGGCCACCTTCAGGAGGCTAATGGAGTATGTGCTACTCAAGATGCTAAAAATTTGGATCAAATGCTCACTCATACCCTTCAGTATGTAAGTTTAGGCTAAAAATGTACTTTTTTAATTAAGAGTTTGTAGGAGCTGATCTGATGGACTCATGGGCCATAGGTTATTTTAGTGAACTGGGATGACTGGTTGCTCTCACCCCCACTGTACTCACACACATTCGCTCAGGTTTGATGACTGGTGAAATGAGTGGTTGCTTTACTTCCCAGAGTGTCCTCATTTACAGTATGTGTTTCCTTCTGGCTCCCTATTTTAGAGGTCGTCCTTGCACTGGACATTGTTAAATGTACATTGACCTTATCCATTACAGTATGTAACAGGAAGCATCTCTCTCTCTCTCTCTCTCTCTCTCTCTCTCTCTCTCTCTCTTCTTCTTCTTCTTCTTCAGAGAGCAGTGATCCTGGTCCCTCCTGTCCTCCAGACCTGCCACATTTATCCTGATGCCCCATTTGAAGTGAATTGGTGTCACTCAAGCATCCAGTCTACAGTACTATTCCAGTCAAGTGTTTGCCTTAATACAAAACCCCAACCCTAAGATGTGGAGTCTCCTTTAGTGTGAAGTTTTTGAGTCACATCAGCAGCAGTAGAGGGATGGCTCCCAACACCAGGAAGTCAGAGGCAGTAATTCAATTCAATTCAATTTTATTTGTATAGCGCTTTTAACAATGGTCATTATCGCAAAGCAACTTTACAGAATCGAACAAAAATTATGGAAATGTGCATGACTCAAAGTGATCAGATTGTCCCTGATGATCAAGCCGACAGAGACATTTAAGCATTTGTCAGACGCTCTTTTCCAGAGCAACTTACATATTTTAACTCATCATCCATCTGAGCAGTTGAGAGTTAAGGGTCTTGCTCAAGGGCCCAACAGGGGCAAATTGGTGGTGGTGAGGTTTGAACCTGGGACCTACTGGACTGTAGCCCAATGGTTTAACCACAGAGCAACACCTGAAATGATGGCAAGGAAAAACTCAAGATGGCAATAGGAAGAAACCTTGAGAGAAACCAGACTCAACAGAGAACCCATTCTCATTTGGGTGATAACGGATAGCAGGGATCATTGTGCAGTCATACTGGGTGTTAAGAGGCTGGAAGTTCAGTATAACAGATGATGTCTTTAAATTAATATGGAGTCCAGTTCATTATTGGAGGCTCAAGTAGACCGTAGGATAAAAGCAGTGCCCTGTTCCCCAGATATAAAGCAGCCATTTACCGTTCGTATACCCCTATCTCACCTACCGCGGTTTCGCACGGTGGCCGTAAGTGCGGTTCATCATGAGTCACTGCGAGTTTTTGGCGCTGTGAGTACGTTCCCATCTTTCCGTGTTTAATTTTTTTGGCTGTCCTCGCGGAAGCTTGCGGACCTTGCAGAACTTCGCGGAACGTCAGCGGAACGTCGGCGGGCTATCGCGGCAGCTCACGGTGCCTAAAACCGCATCTCACTGTGAGTCAAACCGCATAGGTGAGATAGGGGTATTACTAAAGGCCACCTTCAAGAGACTATCATGAGAAAGTGCTTCTGACATCAAACAAATATTCATGGAGTGCTTTCTGTAATGCAAGCCCCCAATCTTAAGAAATCCTGTCCCAGCCACCAGAAAGGCAAGATCCTGGGCCACTTTTCAGCATCAGAAGAGTGAACATCAGTCCTCTTTTTTTTTTTTTACAGGGATCTCGTTCAGTGTTTTTTTTTTTTTTTGCGTGTGTGTCTGTGTATGTGTGTGTCTTGACTAGTCCATAATAAGTGCAGAATAACCTTGATGTTTTGAACAGGAATTATCGTGCCACTCACATAAACACCTACACACTGCACAATGACAACTTCTACGCAAATTCTCACGCGTCCAGACCCCAAGGCTTGATCTCTTGTTTAATTATGGACGTCTTTGGCACTAGCAGCTCCAGTCATGAAAGCGTTCGAGTTCTGATGGCGATCAAATTCACACAGTTACACAAAGACACAAGCACACACAAAGGCAAACAGACATTGCATACACTGTGTTTGGCACAACGCCAGGCGGAGACTGAACCCTGCCAGGATACAACCACTTAATGAAAATCTGGCATCCACGAGAGCTAGCAAGTGAGAGAAATAGAGAGTAAAGGGAATACATGTGATGATGGGACGAAACATGATAGTGAATGAGAGATTAGATGAGATCTCTATCTTTCAGCTCATTAATTGTTCAAGATATCCTTCTCTTTCTCCTTGGTGAATTTAACACACTTCTAATTACATCCTAATTCAGGAAGTTTTGGGTCTGAAATCATATTCATTTCTATCCTAATATGTTCCTTTTTATTCGATCTAAAAATGAAGAAAGAAATTAAACACTCAGATCTCTAGTTTCTTCTCCTTTTTCCATACAGAGGCACCAAGCCTACTTAATGCAACTGTAATTGTTCTGCTTGTTGGATGCAATAGAAATCGTTATCACAAAGAGCCAAGAATACCCCCCTACACACACACACACATATACATCTTCCCCTGTCCAAAAAAAATAAATAAATAAAGAGATCGTTTTCCTTGGGCGATGCCGATGCCAAGGTGAAAACGCACGATTATACAAGTCATTTGATCACCCAGTCACAGGGGCCCGCGTCTCATTTTGCACTAACTTGATGGTGGGGGGTTGAGTCGAGCGGTTGGTGGCGACTGACAGCACATCTGGGAGGAGACACTCATTTTCACGCCGATTTGGCGGCGGACCTAATAAGGGTTCAATTAAAAACGGAGTTCTTTTGGGCGATGGTGAGACGTGATTACCCAGGAGCCAGCAGGGTATATTTAGTATCTGTTCCTCTTTCTGTGAGGCTTATGCGGTTAGGCCTGAGGGACAAGATACACTTACACTGGCCGTTACTGCCAACTTCCCACCCACAGCTAAAGCCACTTGATTCTTCCATATACTCCACTGATTAAGCTTCTGTCTGCTGCTAGATCTGGGTGTTAAGAGCTCTCAGTTGATCAAAATCTCTACTCCTCTTTCCTTCTTTCCATCTTTATACATCTCTGTTGGGATAAAGTTGTTAGTTTGTGAAATTATCCATGCACTTCACTTCACTACCAGGTGTAGGAGCAATGGGGAAATGAAACCCAAGCTGAGGCTGACTGTGTGTGTGAGTGTGTGTGTGTACATGTTCATGTTCATCTTCACAAGGCTCACACAGATCAAAGTCAACCTGTAAGCAATGACCAGAGGCTCCCATCTGTCCCAGCTACAATCCAGATGCAGAGATCGAGCAGCATGGACTCTGAAAGGGACTTGAGACTCATTACAAATGACGTGGGAGGTTCCAAGCTTGGAAGTTCTAAGAAGGAAACAATAATACTGGGAGGGTGGATTCAGATTTGGAGGTACAGTATATCTACATCTGAAGGCTAACAAAGCAGCATTAAACACACTCCCCATACTGTACTTGTACTAAAATACTTCTGATGTGTTCGAAAATAAATTTTTATTTGTTGCCTGGTGCTGTATTTGTATTATTCCTATGAGAAGTAAGAGTCTGTGCACCAGACTGTATCACAGGAGGACATTTCAGTGGTTCTGATATAAATGTTTCATAAGAATAACAACAAAAAATATATCATGACTATATTTGAATTCATTTTTTCAGCAATAATTAAAAATTATTGGATTAATGAAAAAATCCAATATAGAAGTAGTCGCAATTTTGTTCCAGAATGCATCGCTGATGTATTACAGCTATTTTACAGAATCATGGGTAGATTAGTTAGTCATCTTTGAGATAAGGAATATAATGGTGATGAAGGTGGTATTAACATGAATGTTGATCAGAATTTGCGGATGTACCATTGCGCCACTATCAGCATGTGACTGAGTGGCATTATGGTTAACGTAGGGACAACACGGTGGTGTAGTGGCCTTGCACTTCCAGGATCCAGGGTCAAGGGTTCAAATCCAGCCACAGGTGTGTGCATGTTCTCCCTGTGCTCAGTGGGTTTCATCAGGGTACTCCAGGTTCCTCCCACAGTCCAAAGATAGGTTAATCAACATTTTTAAATTGTCTGTAGTCTATGTGTGCCCTGGCCCAAAAACTCCTGGGATAGAATCCAGAACCCCCATGACCCTGTATAAGACAATAGGATAAGACAGAACTAGAAGATGAATTAAACTTCAGCATCGGTTGATGATTCCAGGCCTATTTTAGGCCTGGTAGGTTTCTCGCCTGACACGCGGATGACCCGGGTTCAATTCCCACCCAATGCCCAAACCCCAGCCACTGGATGCAGTGCCAGGGGCATCCAGCGTAAAAACCTGGTCCAAGTTGTGTGTGTGGATCAGATGCCCTGCTGTGGAAACCCCTTTACAGGAGCAGCTGAAAGACTAACAACAACATGCTGCTTTCTATTAGTTTCACTGTAGTTATTGAATATGCTTTATGACACTTGTAATAGCTTAAGGGCAAGGGAAACATACTGCTTTGATATTCACAATAATCTTAATAATATAAATCCCAAGAGGATAAAAAAAAGCAGCTTTACATTGCCATGATTTGTCATTATTTTCAAATAGAAGAAAAAGCATCCCCTCGCATCCCTCCTCACGCCGAGTCCTTAACATGCATTAAAAGTAACAAAAACCCCTTGTTTCCATCAAGGACTTTTACTAACTTTGTGTCTGGCAGTCAAATTTTTCCTCGACGAGTTTTTGACGAGGCTCATGGGTATAAGCAGTGACAGATTCATTTCCGCAGCCTCTAATTGCTTTCAGCTCTCAACCAGGTCTCTCATTAGTCTACATTTATAGCACAAATACTGTAAACTCCGACAGCTGGCCCCAAACTCTCAGCAGCTCTGTAGCTGATGACATGCTGCCATTCAAGTGGGCTTTGTGCATCAATAACTGCCTTAGAGAGTCATTATCATTTATGTGTTCTGTTTGTAAAAAGTCTTAATGCAGCACAATCTGAAGGTTACAGTATACATATATGAAGGATATATGTATATGTATTTTATATACAATATAAATATCTAATCAGCCAAATCACATGGCAGCATGGCAGTTACTCAATGCATTTAGGTATGCACGGTCAAGACGATCTGCTGAAGTTCAAACTCAGCATCAGAATGGGGAATTTGGTGATTTAAGTGACTTTGAATATTGCATGATTGTTGGTGGTCTGATTATTTTCCAAGCTGCTGATCTCCACGAGTGGCAGTTCTCTAGACGAAATTGACTTTTTGGTGCGGGAGGTCAGAGGAGTATGGTCAGACACGTTCAAGCTGATAGAAAGGCAACAGTAACTCAAATAACATCTTGTTACAACCGAGGTATGTCAAAGAGCATCTCTGAACACACAACACGTCGAAACTTGAAGCAGATGGGCTACAGCAGCACAAGACCACACCAGGTGCCGCTCCTGTCAGATAAGAACAGGAAGCTGAAGTTAGAATTCACATGCGCTCACCCAAATTGGACAACAGAAGATTGGAACAATATGTTGCCTTGTTTAAAGAGTCCTGATTTCTGCTGTGACATTCAGATAGTAGGGCCAGAATTTAGTGTAAAAATCATGAAAGCATGGATCGATTGTATCATTGGTTAAGGCTCATGGTGGTGGTGGTGGTAAGGTGTAAGGGTGTGGGGGAGATTTTCTTGGGACACTTTGGCCCCCTTAGTACCAATTTAAGTATCATTTGAATGCCCCAGCCTACTTGAGTATTGTTGCTGACCCCTTTATCACTGCAGAATAATGCACTATGTCTCAAAACTAAAATCATCACAGACTGGTTTCTTGAACATGAAAGTGAACTTAAAGGGTTTCCACAATCACCAGATCTTAACCCAGTAGAGCACCTTTGGGATGTGAAGGAACAGCAGAATTGCATCATGGATGTGCAGCCGAAAAATCTGCAGCATGATGCCATCATATCAATATTGACAACGTCTCCTAAGAATGACACAGTGGATGGCGCTATGGAGGATGGGTGGTTCCCTTCCTACCCTGACACGCCTTTCACTCTGGAATAGGGTCAATCTGAACTCATTAAACCACATGACCTTGTTGATCCCCAGCTAATTCAAGTCATTCATGTGAGTTCTCTTTAAACCATGTGTGTATGGAGATGATCTTACTTTCACTATTAAATATAGCTCTGGTTTTTACTGGTGATTTTTTACCATGCAGCGAGAGTCCTCACTAGAACCAGAAGATACGAGCACATCACACCTATCTTATCTTCACTTCATTGGCTCCCTGT
>JAOTRS010000015.1:13055714-13072001 GCA_028565755.1 Dinotopterus cunningtoni | reverse complement strand
TTAATGCTATTTGGCACTCAACCTGTGAATCCTATAGATTAGCTGATATTCTTAAGAGTCTTACAGTACTATTCACCACCACCATGGTTTATTCTCCTTATCTTTTGGCTACATAATGCAAGTAAGAATTGAAAACTACTTTCACCCCTGTTAAACTGTCAGTCAGTAACTTTCAGTCACGAAGCTCCACCAGTCGCAAAAGCATATATGTGTTGCAGGGGCAAAATAACTTGTTATTGTCTGTTGATAATAAATGGTGTTTGTGGAACTCCTATATAAAAGCAATATCACATAATATCAAGGTTGTGCTGTTGTGCTGAATATCATCATAGCTATGCTAATATTTAGTACAACAGTAGTCCCTCTCGGGTGTTATTGCAAAATTATTTACAGTATGTAATGTATATATAAGGCTTGCTCAAGTCATACCAGGACTTTTATTTGTGCAGAAGAACAGAAAACAGTTATAAGAGTTAAAAACTCTGTTTATTTCTTTATATAATCTCCTGATACACTAATGAACTTATCCCAGTGTTTCACTAGTGCTTGGATACAATTAAGTTATTAGTTGAATTTCAAGTATCAGGCGTTACACTTACTAAATGTTCACGGGAACAACTGCAGTGGGCTCCGAGCCACCTAGGCCGGGATCATCATTCATGGACGTATGACATTTAAACATTTTATTATAGCTAAAATTTTCTTCACTCTATCATGTTTGAAGTCTTCTGTAAATAACAGTTTTACAACTTCATTCACAAGAAATTTCACCGTATGACTTAAATGCCCCTTGTATATATACATCATATTATATAAAACAAAAACATTAGTGTGGGTAAGTAAATAAGTAAAAAAAATAAATAAATAAATCTGAAAAGTTGAAAAGTTAAATTTTGTTACAAAATTGTGTGTATATTTGCCATTCGGACTCGTAATGATTGTGTTTGACTAATTAATAACATCCTCTATTTCTAGCTCCACTCAGATGACCCTGATCAGTACAGTACCAGAATTCAGCATGCTTACAGTACCGCTCACTTGTCCATGGAAAAAAAACAACAGATAGTCTTGCCACAGTTACTGTACCTCAGTGTCAGGTGGAAAAGGGCTCAAAATAAATATATTTTTAAAAAGAGTACACCAATGGAGTGGTGACCAAAAACTATGGCTCTAAGTTCCCCACCTCAGTGCTAATATTTGAACACATATTTATAAATATGTGTTCAAATAGCCTGTGCCCAGTTACCTTCAACACCTCCGCTGTGCATTTCCATGTACACGTGTGGTTATAAGTTTAGTCAAACATTCTTCCATCTTACCATAAAACTAATCATACATTAATCATACAGTATTAGAATAAATTAATGCACACAATATTCAACTTATTCTTAGGGTTAACCCCTGGAGGGTGCTCTGCACCACTTTAGTTACCAGCAGGAACCTTACCACAGCCATGTGATCTCAGTTATCCACTTGAACCATGTTTAGTTTGATTAGCTTGTGTATATATCGTGTTGATTTCAGATTGCAGACCCCCAGCTCACTATTAGATGTGTGCCCTTTGATACACAGCATAGGGTAAAGTTGTTCCCTGTATCAACCACAACGGAGGGACCCAGCATTCAGACTGCTGCGGCGCTCTTTCTGGCTTCATTATTAAGGAGTGTTCTTCACCGCTGGGTAACTGTGATTGGTCATTTGGCCTTTAACACGGAATTCATACCGGCGAACCTGACCCACACTTACACACACCCTATACTCTCTTCACATTATTTTTATCTCATCTCACCTAATTCATTAAAATTCCACATTACACCTCATTAAATGAAAACACACTTTTTGCCTATTGTCTGTGATGCTCCCCAAGACAAGTTAAGAAGTTAACAAGTGGAGAATGCGGGCACCTGACACAGATACAGGGTAAAGTCTCAAGTGAGAGCAAGGTCTTTTTTTTTTGAAGGGCAGTTTGCAGCAGCAACAGTAAACCTGGTCCTGTGGGAGAGATGGTGTCACGGTTTCACACACCCTAATTTTTTCACTCCTTGCTTATAAGAAGTAGTCAAAACTATCTAGCTCATTCCACAGTGTAGCCACCCCATTTACCGAAATGCAAGGGGTGAGGCCAAAAGATTCGACACGACTGGTGAAACCTTTCCATATAAGCACTCGGATTCCCCTCTCCCTGATATGAGGTGGTGAGAGTGCAAATTAAAATTGAGGAGTTGCACACCTTAAATTTTACGGCCACAACCTATATGATTTGATTTGTCTTGCACTATGTACAGTTTACTAATAACTGGATCATTCAACTCTTAGAAAAATATTTTAAAATTTCAACCTGAGCATGCAGAGTAGAAAGAGTAGCAAGAAAATAAGTGTTGTTCCACTGCTCTGTGACAGCACTACCCCTTATAAAGGTAACGTTTGATTGTAAATAATATATATTAATATATTTCATACCCCACATATGCAGCAAAACCTTTAATAATAACCAGACGTTTTATACCCCAAGAAACCATCAGTTCACTTGCATGGTTATTATTTTATTTGGAGGGAGCTCACTGAAGGCCGTAGACTGAAAGGCATGCTCCGCAATTCCATGATGCAAACATTGAGAAAAAAAAATTGCTCCATGTTTTAGATTTTAAAACCACACTTTCTCCAAAAACAAGCACCTTAGCCATGAGATAAAACAGCTATCATAGCCTGATTTTGCTCCAAATGATGCAGCTGATAATCTGCATTTTAGAACAGCACCGACTGATGACAGACGACAGCCAGGAGGCGTCTATGGGACAGTGTCAAGCTTAGAAAAGCTCCATCTAAGGGTGCATGCCCTTTTTCTTTTTCATAGTAACACACGCACACACACACACAAGACTAAGCCCAACCTCCAATAGTTTCCACCCCTGAACTCTGGCCTGGGTGCCAGGATTCCACAGCCCCAGCAGGATGTTTGCAGGGGACACAGTGTAAGTGTGTGTGAAAATGTGTGTGTGTCCACAAGAATAGGAATATCTGAAAATTTTGACCTTGTTAAGACATTTTTCTGGTCTCTATGAGAAAAGTGGCATTATTTGTTTAAGGCTTTTATATTAAAAAATTTAAGAGTCAAAAGCTTCAGGTGTAGTATACATTTTTTCGCTCTATTGGTAGTTATTCACTTTTAGCTCCTCATAGGGACTGTTTGACTAATGTGTGTGTTTCTATGTCTGTGTTCAGTTTAAATACCTAAGCCACCACTTGCCTAATTAAGTATGACGCACACATAAGCACATATATATTCATGTACGGCAGTCTGCTTTTTTGTCAGTTCTGCATTAAATTACAATTACATTTCGATCAGCATGCATGTGTGCGTGTGTGTGTGTGCGTGTGCCTCAGCACAAAATCCAAATAAACTTGCTGGGCGCCTGTACTCAATAATGTTTGTCCTAGTGTTTGTTTTTCCCTCTGTCCTTCCTGCACTGTCCTTTGGCACACGTCAGAGACAGCAAGACATTGAGACAGTGAGAGAGATGAAAGCACAATAGGGAGAGCATACTTCTTACATCATGACAGACCAGACCAGGACATTGTGGGCAAAATTAAAACCAAAAAAACAAAAACAGAAAATTCCTAACCACAAAATTTGACAAAGGAAAAAGAAACAGAAAAGAAAAAAAGGGTCACAGAAATGAACATCTGAAGCCCTCAAAACTTCTGTTCTGTAACTACACTATGTGGGACGTCCTATATACACGGAAAAGCCTGTCAGTGTTATAGTAGGTGTATGGGCTTAAAGGTGTGTGTGTAGTCATGCCAGGTCTGGTGTTCATAAATCAGCAGCCTGTACTGCTCCAGCACCGTCTGAACAGCACCAGCGGCGCCGCCGTGAGCCCTCGTATTATTATTGTCTTTTCCCCATCAGAGAGACGGTGTGAGAGAGCTACGGACAGACAGACAGACACGGAAAGAGAGGGCATTTATAGGTAGCCAATTGAGTCACACGGACTTAAAAGAGCTTTGAAGGATTTCACCCACACTCACATTCCTGCTCCAACACACAATCACTAATGCACATAGCCAAATCCCTGGTAGCAAGAGCTGATTTAGAACGTCCAGAAGTTACAGCGGAAAACACGCGTAGCTCAACTGAGCTCCTCGGTCTAAAGCCATTTTCTACTCAAAATTTTAGTAAAAACAACAAAATCGAAACAATAGTAATTGAGATTGCAGTTCAGCATTCACCTCAGGGATTAAAAACGATATCTAACGATATCCATGAAATGCGTTTCTTTCAGAACAAATTTCACTATTTTCTTTTCCTGGCCTGAAAATAGCCATATGGCTAACTGGAAAGCTATATGGCTTACGAGAACTAGCAGTCAAAAAGACTAGAATTTATAAAAATAAAAATAAAAATTTGAAAAAAGAGAGAGAGATACATAGCTTTCATACTTGAATACTAAAATTCAACATTGAGCAACTGTTAGAAAATTAAAACTTCCACACTTTTGGATCAGTGAAACCCAGTGATGACACGACCCATGTAAACACAGCATTAGTTCCTGTTGGTACCCATGTTAGTAAACAAGCTTTTGTACAAAAACCTATAAACAATAAAAAGAAGAAATTAATTAACAGTGACCTTACAGTGCCTGGAGTGGTTAAAGCATTTTCTAGCATCATCCCCAGGGTTCCATGACTGTGGATGCTATTGGCACATATAGCCTTACAACCTTAAAAGCTGCATCCTAGCTCTCACGGCGAAAAAAACTCCACCCCACCCCAAATTCCCAATTTACAACCAGCCAAGAATTGCCAGAATCTTTGTGGCTGAGTTGAGAGAATTTACAAGGATATTATTTTCACAACATGAGGAATATGTAATGCCATATTTAAAGGTTCAGGCTCTGATTTCCAAACTCTGTGTTAGGTTAAACCACTAAGCATTTTTCCCTTAAATTTAGGAATGCAGAAGAAGCCCATCAGATGCACAGCCTCACCCGAAACTAAACCACGATGCTTAGATGTGCAGAGAGGCAATTGACTGCTGGCTTTCAGTCGCATGGGTATCACAGCTTAAAGTAAACACTCCTCTTAAACAAATGACTTTCCTTTAACAGTAGGGTCCAAAAGTCTCGATCCATTACCAATAACTGCTGTAATTTTAATGGATTCATGAAATACCAGAATGCACAAATAGCTGGTTATTGACCATCTTAAAGACAAGAATTGTGTTTAACTGTCTGCATGCTTTAAAAAAATATGAATAATAATAATCAGAGGAATCAGAAATTCCACGTCTCAAACGTTGTGAACCGAGACACTTGCAATTGAGCATAATTAAACAATAACTATGAGTAATTTTCTAGCATTAATAATAAGGCATTACCAAGATTGCTCAGCAAATTACACTGCTTACAGATTAGTGCTATCTCTTCAAAAAGTGCAGAGGTTTTAGAAGCGTACAACAGTTCTGCGAAACCTTTTGACAATAAGCTCAAGCACTCTAAAATCTGCCCACATTTTCACTACTTGACTTGATCTCAGATGTGTTTACAATTTTGTCTGTATCAGAAAGAGTGATGAACGGAAAACCTTCAGGAAACCATCTGGACACTATGAATATTTAGTCATGCCATGTGGCTTGGTCAAAAATTTGGTTAACTGTGAGATATGCTTGGAAAATTCGTAGCAGCTTATACTGATACAAATTAAATTGTTTCCTAAAATCCTCTGGTGACAAACTCCAGGCTCTGTCATGTGATAAAAAAAAAACCTCACGAGCAACTTATCCATGTTCATCGCTACCTGATTACTAATTACTCACACCTGGTCTTTATCAGTAACATGAAGATATACACAATACTGATCCTTAGCTATGCTAATAGTGCTATCAAAAAAGCTCTTTTTTGCAGCTCAGGAAAACAGAAATGAGGAAAACTTTCATGCCTCCACTATCTATTTAGAAGGCTTAGTCTAAGGCTTGACAGACTAGTTTTATAATCAGTCCGAATTTCGGGACATTCAGTTGTCATTTAACCTGCAGTCTGAGCAGAGTCTTGCTGCCTAATTATGCACCCGGACGACCTGCAATCTGGCTCCTGGACGATCCAATAGATTTCTGGCATGACAGTCGTTTTGGTTGGCTGTCTCGCAGTGTGAGTAGGTTCACAGTTCGATTTTCCACAATCCTCAACATGCATGTGCATGTACCTCCAATTTTCACTGCAAAACATCCAGACCATACTTTCTGTGTCTTCTCAACCATTTTCAGGCCCATACTTGTTTTTTTAACGTTGTTTGGTTTTTGTACAAAGTAGAACAGCTAAGATTAACTGCACTTTTCTCTTTTTTGACACAAAGAATTGCCTTTGAGGTTTTGTGACATCTAGTTCGAAAAAAATAAATAAAACTGTATTGGAATTGCTAATGAACAGAGGCATCTGACATTTTGTTTAAATGTATGGTGAGAGCAATCACATGATGCCTGGTTGCTTGGATATCCTGTATGAGAACTTGCAGTTTTAATATATAGTTTGAGTAACAAGTCATTAAAAATCTAGCAGTATCTATATTTTTCTGCCCCTTATGTCATAGGGGTCGCCACATCAGATCATTTGAAAATCTAAATTT
Organism: Dinotopterus cunningtoni; assembly: GCA_028565755.1. NCBI lineage: Eukaryota > Metazoa > Chordata > Actinopteri > Siluriformes > Clariidae > Dinotopterus > Dinotopterus cunningtoni. The sequence continues at coordinate 13,065,380 of JAOTRS010000015.1, read as the reverse complement.
TTTTGGGACAGCCCATTTTCTACTCTGTCTTTGGACTGGCACTGCATGAAGTGGCTCTGTTGTATGGGGCTAAAGGTTAAGGGTTTTGCTCAAGGACCCAACAGGGGTGATCCAGCATTGGCAGAGATTGAACCCCTAAATCTCTGATCAGTACCCCAGCTGCCAGCAGCAAAACTGTTACACCTTAACTAGCATTTTATAGTTTTTATTTAATTACATTTGACTGAGCCGACATCGTAAAGGTTGTCTGTAATTATATTAAGGTCCTGAGCTTAATTTTGATTTTGTGCAATTAAATTCCATGTGAACAAAGTCGCAGGCACATTCAGTCTCATAAAAAATAATGGTTCATTGGGCAGATTTTAGCAGGAGTTTGACAGAAGAAGAGTAGCTGAGACAAGAGTGATAAGGGATAAGGGCAGAGCCTCACTTTTCTACAGCAGACAGACGGCGCCAAGGACACACACTCACACAGACACACAACTCAGGCCCAATGGCCCTGTGTGCTGAGAGATGAACTGTAAACATCCAGCGTGCATACACCAATGCAAATCCAAGACACAAGCTGTCAACAACAAGTGTGTGTGATGAGTGAAGGTGAGAAGTTTGTTTTAGGTGATGATTTGTGATTCAATTTGTGAAATAAGGCTTGTGTCTGTGTGTGTGTTTGGTGTGTGTGTGTGTGTGTGTGTGTGTGCATGTGTGTGAAACTTTGGAAATTGGAGAGGAAAGTAAACAAACAAATGCATTCTCCATTTAAGCTCCCTGTGTTGCTTCCATGTGTCTGAGTGTATGTGTGTATGTGTTTTTAAACTGCGTAGGTTTGTGTGTGACATGGATCAATTCAATGCTGCCACAAAACATTAGCACGTTTCCCACAAACACATCTTTGCAGCTTATTTACAGACACGCACATACAGAGATAAATATATCCTGCGCAGACTCGGAGAGATACAGACAGTTGTGTAGTCATGGGCTGCCCACAAAGCAAACACGCAATATGTCTATTCCTGTATCTTTCTTTCTCTCTCTCTTTTTCTTACTCCAGTCCATCACTTTCCCATTTTTCCTTTTAGCGGCATACTGAATATCCTTTATCTAATTAAGTCACCTGAATGAAATTAAGCTTAGTTCATTAGTTCTTTGGGCTTACTGGTTCTACAGTAACTATCTGAACTTTACAAAATCTTGAAAATGTGCATGTAAAATAAACAAAAAAATGCAGAGTGATGTTTTGAGATTTGACATACTGTATAGTTTCATTACAATATTTCTTCAAAATTAGGAAAGACACACACGTGTATATGAACGAGCATGAAATCCAATCTTCGTAGAACCACCAAAGGAGTGCCTTAGGAACAACTTAACAACAATGCACGATGTTCATGGATCATTTAGGTTTAGAAGACATTTCCAGAACCCCTTTTTTCTACGGTGGCTGTAGGTATGCCACATGTTTTCACATGAGTATCTTATGATATACACAGTAAACGGTGTATGTCAGAGTGAAAATAAAGCCATTGGGTCATGAGAATTATATGTAGACCCAAGAGACAGGAGTGTGCAAAGACACAGATCTGGTGAAGGATACAAGAACATTTCTCCAGCACTGAAAGTGGCCAAGAGAAAGGGCATATTAGTCTCCATCATTCTCAAATAGAAGAGATTTTGAACATTCAAGAATCTTCCCAGATCTGGCTGACCAGCCAAACCGAGTAATTAGAGATGAAGAGCCTTGGTGAGAGAGGTAACCAATAACCTTAGGATCCCTATAAATGAGATACTTGTTGAGATGGGAGATACTTACAGAAGGACAACCATCAATGTAGCACCCCACCAATCAGACCTATATGGTACAGCAGCCAGACAGAAGCCATTCCTCAGACTGGGAGTTTGCCAAAAAGCATCTAAAGGACTCTCAGACCATAGGAAACAAATCCTCTGGAATGATGACACAAAGATTAACCTATTTGACATCAGGCACTGCACATCACCTTATTAAAACCATCTCTACAATCAAACACGGTGGTGGGAAGTTTCTCTGCAAGATTAGTCAGTATAGACAGAACATGGATGCAAGAGCTGTCCTGAAAGAAAACTTTCAGCAGAGTGCTCAGGATCTCAGGCTGGGGTGATAGTTTACATTTCTACAAACCACCAAGAAAACAAGGAAGTGGCTTCAAAACAGGCAGAGTCTGAACCTGAACCCAAAAAAGCATCTCTGGAGAGACCTGAAAATTTCTGCCCATCCAACCTGGTTGAGCTTGAGTTCTGTCAAAGAGAATGGAAAAAACTTCCAAAAGAAATGTGAACCTTGCCTGTAGCATCATTCACAACCAGACTTTGAGGCTGTCATTGCTGCCAAAGATGCTTTAACTGTGGTCACAAATACCCATATGAATGGCTACTAACAGCGTATAAACGAATTTTCGAGCATTTCCTAGGGTCTTCTTAAGGCAGCCTTATAAGATTCCAGCATTCGTAGCCTGGTCATAAGTTCGTGGCCAGGTCGATGGTCCAGTCCAAGATTTTCTACCCACGCGGCATAAAATCCATTCTTCATAAAGACACCTTAAGAGCGTGCCTTAGGAACAACCTAACAACAATGTAAGATGGGAGAGTATGTCATTTAGATTCAAAAGACATTTCCAGAATCCCATATTCCTACGGTGGCTGGAGGTATGGAGTTCCTATGACCACCATATGAGCCGATATTCGTACGGCATTCATACAAAAGCACCAAGACATTTATAGGGCGTTTTTAAGGCGAAAGTATGGTGTTCACAAGGCGGCAGTATGTCATTTGTGTTGTGTTTGTGACATTGTTACGTTTAAAACTGAGAGTTTAAAACATTTCTGAATACCTTGGAGGTATTCCATGTTGTCACCTTCTGACTCGCGGTCCAGCTCAGCAAACAGTCTCGTACTGCCCATAGAGGTGCCTCTTTATCCATGACCGCACCCACCAGCATCGGTGTCGGCATCTTCTCTCGTGCTCTTCCTGCTGCAGCTGAACCAAAGCAGCAGCTACAACTCCTAGAGCTTCTTCTTCGTCATCTTGCAACTGCAGCTGCAGAAGGTGCAACTGCAGTCTTCTCTGCATTACTGCCATCTCGAAAATGTATCATTTTCACAAATGTTCTTGCAACAAAGAGAGTGGATAGGCTCAACTTCATATACCATGATAAAAAAATGTGCTGACAGACAGAAGGTGTTCCTACCAACTACTTGAAAGTGCCACATACAGTATGTTGCACATACAGTATGGGTGCCGTACAACCACCTAGGAAGGTCCTAAGGGAACCTTAATGCAAATGTAAGAACTCTACGGCCACCATATGATAGAAAAGTCTACTTTTTTACTCAAGAATGAATTAAATTGTTCTTAATAATTAAATGGCAACTTCCTAAGGAGGCTGTAAAAAAAAATATGATCCCCGCCACGAATGTCTATAAACTACAGATTTTGTAGAAACAGGGAGATTCATACGAACGACATTATGTCATTTGTAAGAATATTTGTGACCAAGGTTTTAACCAAGAACTAAGTGATTGGTCTGAATACTTATGTAAATGGGATATTTACATTTTTTTTTTTTTTTTTAATTAACTAAACACTTTTAAAACTTGCTTTTACTTTGCCATTGTGGCATTGTAGTTTTTTTTGTAGAGTGAATTTTGAAGTGTGAGTGTGAAACACAACAAAATGTGGAAAACTTTGGTCTGAAAACTTTGTTTGCACTGTATATATGGCCAAATGTTGAGAAGGGTAAAATATGTTTCTGGAAACCCGTCCACATGTCTTCCCTGGACCAGGCTATCTAACAAATAAAGAAAAGAAAGCAAGAAAAACAAATACTGCAGTGAAACAGACAAAGAGAAGGATAGGAGTGAGTAAAAAACAGAGGGAACAAAGAAAAAGTGAAAGAGAAAGAAGGATGAAAGGGAGAGAGTGAGAGAGAGAAGGATGGGAGAGACAGAAAGAGAGAATAAGAGAGAGAGATAGAAATGAAATGAAGGAGAGGTCATCTACTTGCCACATTCCGCACATGACTGTGAGTGACTTCACAGAAATTATTACAGCTCGGCCCACTCTTGGTGTGTGTGTGTGTGTGTGTGTGTGTGTGTGTGTGTGTGATTGATTCACTCAAGCTGTCTGGAATGTGACTGTCTGACTGTAGATCTCATTTGTCATGTCTGACTGGCAGCAAAAGACAGAACATGCCGCCCGACACTCCACCATACTCAAGCACGCACACACACACACACACACACACACACCCACACACACACACACACACACACACACACACACACACACACAGGTCACAAACAACGAACAGCGGTCACACACTGCACACACACTCACTCACACACTGCACAAGCATTCAACCTCCGAACCCAGGACATGAAATGCATTTCAGTGGGATCGGCCCTTCGACAATGACCTGAGTCACAACCTTCAGTACTACACTGAGCTGAGGCACATTGAGACATTTTCTTTTTTTTTCTCTCATATTCCAACTTCTTCTGAGATACTGGGACAAAGGAAAAAAAAGTCCTGATTGAGTTGTGCAAGTAAAATGAGACTAATGTCTCATTCAGACTAAGGGAGAAATTTTGTACGAATATGAAAATGTACAGTTTTACAAATTAAATATTTTCATACAAAACATATACAAGGTTGTTATAGTTGTAAAGATTAGCTAGCATCAGCATATAGCTGTATTCATGTCAAAAACTAGCTTAAATATCTTATAATTTTTCACACCTTATGCACAAAATTTGTAGTCAGAAACAAAAATTCAACTGACAGTTTAAAAGCAGAGTGGCCAGATCTGTGATAATCCCTAAAACAGCCTGATTTCAAAACTCAAATTCTGCCCTTTTTATGTGATACTTCCAACATACTGACGTATACAGTTGCTGTGTGACGTCAGCTCATCATTGCCATGAATTTCATGGCAATATATTTTAAACCGCTCTTCAAGGTAGAATGATTTTACACTATAAAGTAACTTCCGAGAGATCACTCATAAACCCAATTTGTCCATAAGTCCAACAAACATTGTTTGGGTACTAAGATACTAACACAATCGCATTAACTCTGTATAAAACTAACATGTTCCATGATCTTGTCCTTGTTCTTTAGAATGGTGCCGATCGCTGAACGATTCATGTTAAAAGACTGACCAATGTTTATTGGAAACACATTATAGTCGACCCCTGCAAAGTAATTTGCGGATTTTTCCTTTAAACCTAACTAATAGTTGTTAGCAATTTTTTATGCCTTTTTTTCGTGGCAATATATAATTTCTTATTTGTTTTAACACTAAACTATTTAAAAAATATAAATTTTGGTGACATAAATATTATTGTCATTTCAGCTAAATTTCCATATAAAATATAATACATCTATTAATTTTTTAGTACCTTAGAGAGAACACAAAGCGTCTGTAGAGGAAAAAGCGGCATGGGACGGTATATTATTACTGCATTTACCCTACAGTACTTGTACCAAAGAAAACGACAGCGCATACAAAAGAAGATGCACTCGCATGAATTACAGTACATAGAGGGGTAACGCCGGTATTTTACATTCTAGCACTACGGGACACACAGCAGTACAGTACTCCAGTATACGGGTTTACCTTTACATTCTTTGTTGTTGTTGTTTTTTTTAAGGGCAATGTATTAAGCTGCATTTGAAATAAAATTTAAGTGTTTTGGGAACATATTCAGTGGCATAGGGTTTAAACTATAAAAATAGGTATTTATAGGCATTTTTTTGACCACATCCAAAACTTGCATTTTTTTTTTCCCCATAATTCGCGGGTTCCCTAGGAATGTAACATCCTGCAAATTTCGAGGGTCAACTCATTGCCAAGACATTTGTGTTTATGATAAGTATACAAAAACCTTTTACTGAATGCATTATGTAACATGTAACTCCTTAAACACCTCTGCATGGTCTGATAAAATCCCTGGACAGAATCCCTGGATCCCTGAACAGTGTCGCATTTACCACACTGTACAATGTCACATTGTTACGCCTCACACTGTGCGATGTCAATTGGTTTTGCTATCATTAAAATAATAAATTTGAAGTCATCCCCCTGCCTGAATGTAGTGAATGATCAGGGTACTCAAATCAGTTTTTCTTCCCTGATGGCACAGGCATATTCCTGGATTCAAACTCTAAAACTGGAATCTTTTTCACATATAAATTGGCCACTACATTATGTGCCGAAATTACAGCTCAAGTTTGGTCAATCAGAATCTTAGACTGTATGGTCTTTTTTTTTTTTTTTCCTGGCCAGGTAGTGTACAAGGTACTACAGTTTTTAGAGTATATCAACTGCTGTCAAAGCAAGGTCCAGGGACTCCCAGGGGTCTATAAATAATAGTCAGGGTGGGCAAGATGTTTAAAATGTTGTTATAATTATAAAAAAAAAAAACCCAGTCTACAATTTAGAGTTTGGTTTGTTTTACTGGACACTTAAACTGAATGTGTTTAAGCCAAAACATAATAACTTAAAAACATGTAGCCTATAAACAGTGTCAGCTTGGACCTAAAGTGTTAGTGGAACACTCCATGACTCCAAAAGAAATAGCCAGAATATAATTGTACACATTTATGCGAATAATGAGCCTAATAATAAAAAAAAGAATCGTTTGCATAGAAAGTCTACGTACTATCTAAATAGTTCATGAAATAAATCGGTGTACAGGGGAACTGCTGATGTTCCTGGCTGCTAAACATATTAAAACCCTTGCAGTAAAACACAAAGCTCAAGCTGAGAATAGGATCAAGCCTGTAAAAGTCTTGTGTGGCCTCTAATGCATGCTGGGAAGTTTAGGTGTGTGGTGAGCAATGTGTCCTTTCCAGTGTGATTTTGTGACCATTGTGGGGTCAGTTTCTATGCATTTGGATATAGGTAAATGAATTGATTTAAATGTGGATACGTTTTAATATGCAAGGATAATGAACCTGATGTATGCAAAACACTCAACTGCCAACCAGTAGGAGCTCAAACGCAACAGTTTCGGTGAAAAAGCCACAGACTTGGCAACACTACAAATCTAATATACAGTATATTGAGATCTTGTCAACTGCCTGAGATATCAAGGACAGAAGGTTTTTAAGTTTTTAAATTAATACACAGAGATGGAAAATTGGGATCAATGACTTAGACTTAGACAGACACACACACACACAACAGACCTTCAGAGCGATGGATGCAGGTGTGTTGGTTGTCGCTCAGGAAGAAGCCCTCTTTGCACTGGCACTCGTAGCTGCCCATGGTGTTCACGCAGATCTGCTGGCATCCACCGTTGTTATCCTGACACTCGTCCACGTCTGCCACAACAGACGGAAAGACAAACAGTAATTAAACATGTGCCCACACACACACACACACACACACACACTGGGCCACTTTTTTTTTTACTCTGTAATCAAAAGCCCACACAGGTATTTGTGAAAGTGAATGCTTCTGTTTATTTATGGTCCTCCTTTTTTCCTCCTCATGATTTGAAGTAGCTGGGAAACACAGTCGGTTAGACGCAGAACAGGAATGTTCCGGCATCAATACACACATCCTCCCGACAGCCAAACAAATAAACCCAGTGGCCAGGACACACACAGGTAGTCGGTCAGAGGCACAAACAGAGAGGTAGACAGACAGACGGGTTAGTTAGAGAGCAGGCAGGCTCACAGAAATGAGACATATGATTTAACAAATGTTCTTCAATGGAGTTCAGCCTTTAAAGCCTTTGCATTGCAGAAAAAAATAACATGCTAGCAAATGAAAATACAAGTGCTATAACGACTGTGCTGTAATGTAAAAGTGGGCATAACATGGGTTATTCAAATTGCATGTTAGTAGAGTAACTCTTCCTCTGTAGAAAGGTCATAGATGAATGGATGGAGACAATGCATTTGTAATTGTTGAACCCAAATGTTGGCATGGTGGAATACTGGTTAACATGGTTGCCTCCCACCTCCAGGGTCGAGGGTCCGATTCCTGCCTTGGGTCTGTGTGTGTGCGTGTGCGCGCGTGTTTGTGTGCGTGTGTGTGCGCGTGTGTGCTCGTGTGTGCGTGGAGTTTGCATGTTGTTCCCGCATTTGATGTACTCCAGTTTCCTCTCAGAGTCCAAAGACATGCAGATTAGGTTAATTGCTGTTTCCAAATTGCCCAGTTGGCACCCTGTGTGAGTGTGGGCCCTGCCTTGTGCCTTGAAATAAATGAGAATATACGTATATTGTCACTCATTTCACTATACGCGTGTGTGTATTAGATCTAATCAAATGTATTTCCTTTTCTATACCTTTGACTATTTTTAATCATTATTTTTTTGCTCTAAAGGCAGACTATTTACCAATTAAGGCATTCCTGGATAACTATCTATCTGGATAAGGCTGTCTGCCAAATGCCATAAATGTAAACTGACTCTGTGCAAAGTCTGCCTTCTTCAGACTCGCATGTGTTGGAAAATTTGGGGTTACGATTTTATGTCTGACCATTACAAAGCACTGAAACCTTAAGACTCCTTCCATAAACATTAAATAAGGCCTCCACACAAAAACCTCCTCACACCATAATTAGTTATTCAAGAATCTTCATTCATTTAAATTATTTGGATTAGTTACCTGTACAGTATGTGGACCTTTTGCCATTAGCTTCCCTTGAATGAGGTGTTACCATAAAAACAGATTTGAATGTGTGCATTAAGAAAAAACCGGGTTGTGCCTTACAGCAACCTTTAAAGCTGATTAGTCGGACGAGACTATTGGTTGGATATTTTTCTATTACACATAAAAAATTATCCAACTGAATAATCTGACTGAAAGAGAAGAATTTCATGAATGGTGATATAGAGATGATATGTGATATAGACGATATATGATATAGAGTGGTGGTGTATCATTCCGTGTCACAGGTGTTCTTGATGAAACATTGATGAAAGTAGGTCTGTGCGGTCCACAGTACTGAGCAGCTGCCTGCCTAAACCCACATTAAAAACCAGTTACATAAGGACTTTCAGCAAGTACACATCTTATAATGTTATCTTAGCCAAGATTTTGTCTCCTTAGTAAAGGTAAAAAGTTGTTCGGAATTGCCCCTCAATCGTCTGTGTTGCTTTTTTTCACAGCTAACAAAGGTTTGCTACAAAGCTAACTACCTTCTAACACTGAAGGCTAACTCCAAAATCCCTCTCTAACCCCTGAACACGGGCACTACTTGGTGTACAGGACGAGCGATTATACACCTTAGATAGCACACCAGCTTTTCATTTTACTACTAAGTTAGCTGATATTTTAAAGCAAAATGAGTGGAAATGTAAACTAAATCTCCTAAGTGTCCACCACCTCCATGTTTTATTTTTCTCCTCATCTTTTAGCTAAACAGTTCCAACTACATTTAAGTTTAAGAATTTAAAACTATTTTCATTTCGGTTAATTACACTAACTGTGATAATTTTAAAATTCTCTTGGTCACGTTTAAATGTTTACATGGCCTTGCCCCTCCCTACCTCTCGGACCTGCTTCAGCCCTATGCCCCACCCCGGTCTCTCAGATCATCAAATAAACGTTTGCTGATGGTACCCAAGACCAAATGCAAGCTCAGGGGTGATCGGGCGTTCTCTGTGGCGGCTCCCAAA
>JAOTRS010000015.1:13038838-13050095 GCA_028565755.1 Dinotopterus cunningtoni | reverse complement strand
CGTGGTTACGTAACGTGCAACGTCACGTGATCTCAACCGCGATTAAGACGATAGACCAAAATCTCTATCGGTTGACACATTTTTACCGGTTAACCGTGTCTACCGGTATATCGCCCACCCCTAAGCTGAACCATAAAAAGATGCATCCTGACCACCACATAGTTCACTTTTATGTAAAATACATTTTCCAGTGAGCTCAGAATATCCCACTATAAACTAAAATATTTGAGTTTATAAACTATGTACATTAACAAGTACCCAAATACCCATAATGCTCTTTGCTGTTTTTAAGGAATAGCGTCCAGAGCACCACTCTGGTCACTGCTTTTGAACATAAAAAGCAAACCCTTTTACAATGTAATCTCTCTCTATTTTTTAAACAAACTAAAAAACTCAGACTAGTCATTTGTTATCCGTTCTTTTTGCCTGCTGACTGAAGTAAGTGAGTTGAGAAGATGAAAAAAGAGGTTAAAGATAAACAGACAGGCAGATAAAAAGATAAGTCGCAGCAGTGGTGCAGACATTCATTAAAACAGCCAAATGATCAACACATTGAGTCCAGCTGCCGGCACAGACAGGGAAAATAAATACGAATCGAAATGAAAAAAGACGGGGAGGAACTGCATCAGATTACCCTTTAATCAGCCTCCCCCATTAGCCAATCTTAAATCAATTAGAGTTTAAACTTGTTGACATGTGGCATCTGGGAGTCTGTGAAACGACTTCCGACATGAGCTCTAACACACAGGGAGACTGTTTCACCCCTGTGTGTGCTCTGAACCTCTGCTCTGTATGTGTGTGGGGGGGAGTGTATGGAGGGTGGCTGTGTGGATGTATAAAGTTCTCTGTTAAAACAAACACATTACTAAGCGGGGATATTTCTTCGCAAATCTGAACACTTGGTTACTCGACAAAAATAATCATCTTATTGAATTGTTACAGGCTACATTAATGCTCTGAGTTTTACACAACACTAACATTGCCACATTTGCTGCTATTTATGGTGGTCACTCAGCTGCCGGTTATTGCTGTCTCCACTAAGTTCAGTGGAAAATGTAATAACATCTGTTTGAGATGAGAGGGAAGTGAACACTTGATGTATAAGATGAGTGAAGAACAGAGAAAAAGATGAAGAAGCAAAGCAGGGAGACCTTCCACAAATTATCACTGGTCACTGTTGATCTACATCCTTTCAGTCAGTGGTTCTCAAGGTTTTTTTTTTTTATTTTTTTTACTTTATTATAATGGTGAAAATCACAAACCCACATTGGATGCACTAATATCAATATTATAATGAATATTAATTTATAATTTATAGTTACTACTACTACCACTACTACTAGTAATAATGATGATCATCATAATTACTGACTTAATACATGACCTAATACACTGCCCAGTCCAGAGTCTAATTAATTTATCTCCAAGATCTTGTACTGATGATGGCATAGTCGGACCACCGCGTAAAGCCTTGTCCAGCAAATCTCAAAGATTCTCAATGGGGTTAAGTTCTGGACACTGTGGTGGTCAATCCCTGTGTGAAAACAATTTTGCATGCTCCCTGAACCACTCTTTCAGAATTTGAGTCAGATAAATCCTTGCATCATCAATTTAGAAAATGCATAACGTTGATGAACCTAGACCGAACCAACCCCAGAGCATAACACTGCCCCCACAGGCTTGTACAGTGGATAATGGGCATGATGGGTACATCACTTAATCTGCCTCTCTTCTTAACCTGATGCACCCATCACTTTGGAACAAGGCAAATCTGGACTTATCAGACCACATGGCCCTTTTCCAATGCTGCACAGTCCATTCTTCATGTTCTCTAGGAAACTGAAGCTGTTTAAGTCCAATCCTTTGAGTTCTCTTTGCTTTGTGCTTGTGGAAAATGCTCTTACTTTTACTATTAAACATAGCTGTGAGTTCTACCGTTAGTGCTTTTATTTTTTCTGAATTATAATTGACTGTACATTTTTTTCCCTGAACTCTTGAATCCTCTTTGAAAATGCCCTTTGTTTCAGTTAATTATCTCCCACTGTAAGGTTTGTGTTTAAAGCTGGTTTTCACTTCTTTAAACTTCTGCATCCATCTGTGCTCATTGCTCTTGTACATGGTGTCATAACTGTGACCTTTCTATGGTCAGAGTTGGGTACAATGATAGTGCTAATGCAGGACTTGTGATGGAGACTAAGTTCAGCAGTACCTTTGTATATATATTAAAAAAAAGTTACTCTACCAACTTGTGCAATTTAAACAGTTGATAATGTTTTGCCCACTTTTGCATTACATTTAGTAATGCAGGTAACAATTAGAGGGGATCTGGTATGCAAAATATACTTTTTCTTTAATTGGGACAGTTACATTAGCCTCTATTGTGTTTACATGCAAAAAAAGAAGAAACATGAGAAAGACACATCCTCTCTCTTTTTTTCATCTTTAAATAAAATTTGTCATGGCTCAGCTCTCCCCAGGAGTTGTCTTATATTTTTTGAGTGAAGCAACAGTGGGTATAATTTATTGTTCTGACTGCTCTTTTAAAACTTTTTTTAAGTTAGTATTAGTTAAGCTTGTTTGATTAAGGTTGAGGCTAATGTTGTTAACTGGATAGCTTTTAGTAGCAACAGATACTTTGTTTGCAGACATAAGTGTGTTATTTTGCAGTGATATTCTAAATTTCACTTGTTTTGCAATAAAAAAAAATAAAACCTGAGCTATATCTAGTCTCTAAGTTTCTTAGAGCTAAGAGCTAAAGATGGGCAGCTAACTGCTTAGAGCTAACCTAGTTTTCAGGAGCTTGTAGTTGTGTTTAAATTTTTACATCGCTAAACATTGAGGATGTCATCATGAACTGAATATTGTTCAATATACACAGAATGAATTATTGGCTACTGAAAAACTTGTTTTGTTCATCACAAATGTGGGTTGAAAATACCTTATAATGTCCAGAATGTCAGTGGGTCAAAAGGAGGCATTTTTTCCCCTAGCTGTTTTCATTTTCTGCATTACAGTTGGCTAGGAAATTCAGAGTCAGCAAAGGAGCATTTAAGGGCGGTTCATTTCATTTCATTTTTGTTCCATTTTTATGTTAACGTGAAAGACTCAAAATCAGCTGTGAATCTTTGAGACATTTCTACAGGAACCAACAAAGAAAAACTACAGAGATAGAATATTTAAAACCTTCAGGGATCAATTTTTATCCAAATGTAATTTCTCTCAATCAGAAATGAACCCAGTTGACCTAATGCTGGTGGAGCCATGGAACAGAATGACCAGTGAAATTCAAAGGCAATGTGCCTTGGACCCCAAAGTGCATCTTTTCCTACAGCCCTTTTTGTGGATATGTACTGTTTACTTTACCTCAAGTTAGCATAAATAGTCAACTTCCTATAACTTTTAAAAGTAGACAAAAGTTTTGTACTTTCTACCAGCCAGCTGAGTATTTCTACCACTTAAATATCGCCAGCAATCTAAAATGTGAAATCTTAAATGTTGTTACAAAAATGTCAGATTGCCAAGTCAATCATTTTAAAGAAAAAAGCGAAATACCTAAAAACGTCTTTTATTAATGTACTGTTGTGTAAAAGTTAGTACCCTCTCTTTTAATTCTATGCGTTTTGGTGTAAAAACATAACAAAAATCATCTGATTGTAATGGGTCTTAGTATGAGACAAATACAACCTGAGACAAACAACAACATATAACCTTGCTATTATTCATTTAACAAAAATGAAGCCAAAAAAAAAAACATGCGGGCAACACTAAGTACTCCCTTACTGACTCCAAAGGCTTTAAGAAGGTATGTTGTAGCCATGTGCTGCTAATCATCAGCCCTTAATGAATTGATCATCACCAAGTGTGCAGACCTCTATAAAAGCAGATGCTTTGGCAGTTTGCTGATCTGGAGCATTCAGGTGTGTGATAACACAATAGCAAGATGGAAAGACAAAACAAAACAATAATCTTACTACAGTAATTGTCGCTGCACATCAATCTGGAAAGGGTTGTAAAACCATTTCCAAACAATTTGCAGTTCAATGTTCTACAGTGAGAAAGATTATTCACAAGTGGAAAGCATTTAAACCATTTGTCAAAGGGTAGATGTCCTAGAACATTCACCCTATTGTCAGAAGGTACAAGGTTTAGAGAAATAAAATATGTTATTTGTTAGTCCATGACAGCACAATCAACAGAAGATGCCTGAACAAGTACATTTTGCTTGGAAGGCTTGCCAGGAGAAAGCCTCTTCTGTCTAAAAAGAACATGGAAGCATGACTAATGTTCACAAAACTGCATCTGAACAAACCCTCTGGAACTTTGGTCCAGATGAGACCAAAGTTGAATTGTTTGGCCTAAATGCCCAGCTCCTTGTTTGGTGGAAAACAAACACAGCATTTCAGCAGATAAATTATAGCGGATACATCTCATACTGTCAAGCACAGAAGTGAAGGGGTGATGATTTGGGCTTGTTTTGTAGCCATAGGCTACAGTCATTAAGTGAAATACACCATTGTATCTATACCACAATGGCTAAAAAAAACCCATAAAAGAATCAAGGTTTTTCGAATGGCCTAGTCAAAGTCCAGACCTTAACCAAAGTGAAATGCTGTGGTGGGAACTTAAGAGATCTGTGCATAAGTGAATGGCCAAAAACCTCATCAAACAGACGCAATGTTGTAAAGAAGAATGGACCAAAATTCCTCCAATGGTGTGAATGACTTATAAAGTCATAAAGGAAACAGTTACTTTAAGTTATTGCTGCTTGATGAGGTGGATCTACAAGCTATAATATCATTTGAATTTGTTAAATAAATGGGGACACAGTGAAAAAAGAAATGTTGTTTGTCTGAGGTTGTAATTGGCTAATAATAAGTCCTGCTATGATCAAAATTAAAAGAGGGGGCACTAACTTTTACACATGCCTGTATACATTCAAGTCCTGCCCATTACTACTACTACAGTACTCTGCTTCATCAATATACAGTATGCCATGCTTGCACAACTATCTGAAATTGCTGGTTTGTATAAGAGTGACTACAGAAAATAGAAAATCCAGGACAAAGATAAAAAGAAAGTGAGAGAGACATACAGGCAAAAAGGAGAAAGTAGGGATGTAGAACAAGCAGAGCTCTCTCTCTTTAGTGTCGTCCCTCCAAGGTCTTGTCTTGCTTCCCAGCGCCACCATTTAGTCTTCTATTTGCATCACTCCACAATAAAGATGTCAAATAGAGAACAAGCCTGTTGCTTCTGGGGAAACAGCCTGGAGTTGTTCCAGAGAGACAGACAGCCAAAATAACCAAGTACTTATTGAGTGAGAGAGAGCGAGAAAAAAGATATAAGGGAAAGAGTGGAGAAATAAGATGTCAGGAGGATGAACATGCGATGGAAACACTATTGAGGGTACAGAGAGAGAGAGAGACCGAGAGAGAAACAATGAATAATAAGAGCATGAGATTTAATAAGTTTACAGAGATAAGTAATGATAGAGTATCTTTACACTTAAAGAGATAAGTATAAAGATCAGAGAGTTATAGAAAAGACTGAGAAACATAGAGAGAAGATACAGACTCTGTATGTTGCAATGAAATGAAAACAGAAGGTAAAAAATGCGTCAGAAAGAAAAAGGATGACAAAAAGAAAGAGAATTAAACACAGCGACATAGCACAGACATGAGACATAAGGTAGCTGGACCAGAGATGTGGTGAAGGGCCGTAATGTGCCGTGCTGCTCAGATATTTATCATCATTAGTGACTGCTAATATAAAACAATGAGGTCAGCATCCTGAAACCCAATCACACTGCCAGCTCTTCTATTTTAGTTGGATTCATCAAGAAGTGAGGAAGGGAGGAGAGACAAATGCGCACATGCGTCCAAAGCATGTCCTTCTTGGCCAAGCTACTCGTGCTGTCCTCCAATTCCTCATGCTCTCCATCAGTCTCTTGGTAACTTACTGTACAACATGCACACAATGATGTTAGAAAGACATTTTAAAAAGGATGCGGTTCACAGTCCAGATTAAAGGTAATTTTTATGATCATATACAAAATCTCAAGCTTAAACAAAAATTATTTAGGGGTGAAATCAATTCAAAGGCTTAGATCAAAACTAACCAAATACTATGCTGCAGAGGAAGACCTCATGTCTTATAGCCTATCAATCTGCTTTGGCTTGTAGGACGTATTAAAATCCGCAGCATGAAAAACCCCCAAACACATTTTACTTTTCAACAGATTCCTGAATCCCCACAGCAAACCCCCTAAAAACATTAAACTAGTCCTGCCTGTCAGAGTCATGGAATTTCACATTCAAACCATTTAAATAAATATTCGATGCTGAGTTATTAATTTTCTCTGACTTTTCCCTTCACAAGTCCATTTTTAACCACTAACATAAACATCCCCTGTGCCAGTTGGATTCTGGGAAATCGATGCGATTGCACCACTGGTGACACTTGAGGTGACATTTTAAAGAGAAGAAAACAACCAAGAGGTTTTTTTTTTTTTTTTTTGCCAGCCGACTCCTGTCAGCGGGAGTGGAATGAGGGAGCCTGACTACATGAGGCTGCACTTCCCAAAGCGCACAGAGGCATGTTTGTTTACGCTTACGGAGGGGTCTTTGGAGAGGTCACTTGGCAAAGACAAGAGCAGAGAAAAACTCTTCAAGAGAAAGTGAACAAGAGACAGGCTAGTTATGTGTATGCGGGAGGCAGAGTTTTCTAGCATATGGATGCAAGCTGAAATCATATAGGCCTGTATATAGACTATGACATAATCAAGGGGAAATTCTCAATGTAAGAGTAAAAATGTTAGGATTAAAATACAGCTGATAAGTTTATTGCTTCAGGACAGTTCAAGGGGAAAAACTTGCATTTGCACTTTTGGCTGCCTATAGCATCCTTTGATCATAATGTGACTTAAAATTGCATTGCTATATATTTTTTATATATTACGTATTTATACAGTATATACATGAACACAATTATGTTAGCACTGTTGGCTTGCACCTCCAGGGTCCAGGTTCGATTCCCGTCTCTGTGTGCATGAAGTTTGCATGTTCTCCCTGTGCTTGATGGGTTTCCTCCGGGTACTCCGGTTTCCTCCCACAGTCCAAAGACAGGTAGGTTAGGCTAATTGGCGTTCCCAAATTGCCCGTAGTGTGTGAATGAGTGTGTGAGTGTGTGTATGTGTGTGCCCTGCGATGGACTGGCACCCTGTCCAGGGTGTACCCAGCCTTGTGCTCTAAGTCTCCTGGGATAGGCCCCAGGTCTCCGCGACCCTGAATACAGGATAAAGCGGTATAGCAGATGAGTGAGTGATTGAGTGAACACAATTATGAACACAATGATGTATGAAATCTACTTTGTGCATGTGATGTCATGTTATGTTTTTGTTTGCAGAAATATTGTGCCACAGACTCTACACAGATGAGACATGACCTTTAGGTTAATACCTTTTGAAAAATCTTAATTGATGAAAAAAAACAGACTCTTTATTGGTACCTCAAATAATAAAGACGAACCTAGATTCTCAGATCCCCAAAAAAACAACATAGAGCCTGAGCCATCAGTCCCATTGTTATTATTTTTATTATTATTATTATTATTATTATTATTATTATTATTATTGATGATTAATATTAATAATAATAAGAAGAAGAAGAACCTTTACCTTAGAAAAAATATGCAGATCAGGTTTACTGGCATAAAGAATTCGTAACGTATGATGTTTGGAGCCTACCACTGGGTAAGCTGCATTTTCTTACCTAGACAGTTATGCCCATCATCCGCCAGCATGAAGCCATCATAGCATGTGCATCTGTAGTTACCAGGGATGTTGATGCAGTCATGCACACACCCACCAGTGTATTCATTATCACACTCATCCATATCTAAAGGACAATACACAAAGGCAAAAAATAGAAACATATTAGTATTACATACTTTAATTAATTGATATTACACACATAACATTTAAATGTTCAGTATTCATTATGCACACAAACCCAGAGCACACTTGTATACATTGAGGCTGTTTATTTCGTTTACTCATCAAAGAGTGCTAGTTTACAACTTTGGAAGCAAAAAGTGCCGTCAAAGTACACAAAGTTGTCAACCCCAGAGCCAGCTCATTTCTAAAAAATCCATAAACATGTTGTTTTGTAGCTTGCTGTTTTCATTTTGTGTTTAGATGGAAGCTGTAGAGCAAATCACAAATGCACAAAACAAAAAAGGAGGATACAAATGAGAGGAAGGAGTAGGATGCGTAAATGTGGAAATGGTGAACCTATCCAGATGTGTGTATTGCTGTGTGGAGTATGAGGGGCATGGTCGTAGGCGTCAGGAGAGGAGAAGGTCATTAGCAGAGTGGACTTCCTGCCTATGAGCTGTTGTTGACATCGACCAGCAGCAAGCAGACATCTCCAGGCTGCCCCTTTTTTTACACTCAAACAAATAAGTCCCATTCATGCATTAAAATTGGAACATCCCCAGATTAATTTGCTAGAGGTTAAGATATGTTAATACTGTCCGCTTTAATAGGAACACATGTACACCTGCATATTCATGGTGGCAGCTTTGCAATGCCTAGAATCATGCAGATATAGTTGAAGAGTTTTAGTTGATCGTGGCATGGTTGTTGGTGCCATAAGCATGGTTCTAATACTTCATAAATTACTGAGCTTTTTGAATTTTTACACAAAAACACACCAGTCTTTACACTAGTCCAGTGAGCAACAGTTCTGTGGGCTGAAATGATTTGATGAGAATTAAGAGAAAAATTACCAGACTGGTTCAAGATGACAGAAATGCTACGATAATACACTTTACAAGTGTGGTGAGCAGAAAACAATAAGCAAAGGTTTCAACTGTTGAGATTTTTAGGAAATAAAACACTTGGGGGCATGCTGTTATGGAAAAAATAATCAATGACACAGCATTGTGATGCAGCCCAACACAAACGGATGTAATATAACTGACCTGAAATTGATAAATTTTCTATAAAAATACATTATACTGTAAAGTGTTTTATTCATCTTATATCACAGCAGTCTTCCAAAGCAGTATACACTAACTGGCCCTGAAAAAAGTAAAAATGAAGCAACCCCAGATCATAACACTGCCTCCAGAGGCTTGTACTGTACAGTGGCCACTATGCATGATGGGTGCTCAATCTGGACTCATCAGACCACATGACCTTTTTCCATTGCTCCAAAGTCCAGTCTTTGTGCTCCCTAGCAAACTGAAGCCTTTTTTCCCCCACTTAGTCTCCCTAACTAGTGGTTTTCTGATGAAGCCTAATTAAAAATCAGCAGGTTTCTGACACATTAATAATGTGAACTTTATTCCTCTTCCTAAATGCGCTCAGGTTTGATTCGATTTGACTGGACATGCTGTTTTCTTAGAAAAGGGAGCCCCTAGCACCCTCTTCTACACATTTCTCTCAGGCCATCGCCTTGTCATATCCGAACTTCACACCTTCCTTCCATCCCCTCTGTCTCTCCACGTCAGAACATCAAGGCTCGATGTGAGGAGCCTCATAAGATTTTTCTCGGCCACTGTCCTGGCCCCATCCACACAGGCCCAGCCTCAGCATGTAGTGGTTCTGTGAAGATAATTCTCTCGTCTATGTCAAAATGCAGTTCTGCTCCATGGCAAAATTCAAGAGGGGGGTGTGATGTGTCTGGCTTTCTACCACCGTGCTGTGTGAATGTCTGGATAATGTGTGTGAGATAAGTATGTGAGTGGGTATGAGTGTGTGAGTGAATGCATACAGGTGGGATTACTGTGGCATGGTTGTGTGTGTGTGTGTGTGTGTGTGTGTGTACTATATAAAGCAGCAGAGACAGTCTGACCTGCTCTGAAAAGGGGAGGATTTTGGAAAGGAGGATACTCACACCCAGTCAGCCACTCAGAGCAGCAGTAGCTCTGTGACGAACACACAGACACCAGGCAGACAATGGCCTACTAATAATCCCACACCCCTCTTTTTCTCTATATGTCTATCCTTCATTCCTCCTCCTTCTCTTTCATACAGATAAACATCCTTCAGCATAGACTAGGACATTTACTAGTCATACAGACAGAAATTGTCCTTTTTTACTCTTACATTAATAGTTCAATCATTCTCATTTCAGCAATTAGGGTTAGAGTTACATAAGGATGGTAAAACCAAGTGTGAACAGATCTGAGACACACACACACACCACACACACAGCACACACACACAAAATATTTCATCCAGTAAATTAGACACCTCTACTATACTCTAACAGGGCTTTATACATTTTAACACTTAAAATATACATAAACACTTTTGTACATATAGACTTTCCTGAAAATAAAGTATATCACATTCGGAAATAAAATTCTAGCATTATTCGAAACCATTATCGTATAACGTGGGGTCAGTGGTGGCTCAGGTTTTAAGGCATGGTACTACTGATTGGAAGGTCCCAGGTTCAAAAACCCCATCTCCACCAAGTTACACGTCTGTTAGGGTCTTGTGCAAGGCCCTTAACCCATAACTGCTCAGATGTATAATGAGAGAAAATGTAAGTCACTCTGGATACACTGAGTGCAGTGGTGGGTCACTGTGTTGAAGGTCGGCGGTTCATCCCAGCTGTTGGGCCTTTGAGCAAGGCACTTAACCCTATCCGCTCCAGGGGCGCCGTAAAATGACTGACCCTGTACTCTTACCCTTGCATACTAACACAGCTGGGATATGCAAAGGAAAAAGAATTTCACTGTGCAGTAATGTATGGATGACTAATAAATGCTGAACTTAACCCAAAGAATAAGGGTGTCTGCTTGTAAATTTATAACAAATTAAATTAATGAGGCTTGTGTCAACATGAATAAAGCATGACATTGACTATGCAAGGTCAAACCATTAAGCAAGGTTCACCACTATGTTTATAAACTGGTTTCCTACATAGATCTTTGTAGGAAAATAAGGCAACATTATAAAGTTATATACACACATGTTTTGTTCATGCAAAAACACCAAACTTTTTATCCAGGGTGACATGCAAAAAGATTTAAATCAATGAGCTGTTCAAGAGGGTGACTTGATGTACCATGGGTATGTTAAACACAGCAGTAATATTTAAAAACATAAACTAACCAAAATCAACAGTAAGAAAAAAAATTACAGTATATTGTTAAAAATGTAAAACACCAAACTATCAACTATCAAACTAAAGCTATTATTAGATTTCAAGATTCCATAGTACATACCATTACTCTAACTTAAATG
>JAOTRS010000015.1:13016246-13028862 GCA_028565755.1 Dinotopterus cunningtoni | reverse complement strand
CATCATCCAAATGTGGGTGATTTTTAAATAAATAAATAAATAGGAATATCTTAAATATATATTTTTTAATTTTCCTTATTTAAGTGCCAAAGCTGGTGATGCGCTGCGTTTAATCCCTCTCCTTCTCTCATTAACAAATGGAAGCCCAACCCAATTCCAATCTACATTCAGCTTAAACACACACCAGGGTCTTTTCTTGGTCAGGTATCGACTGATTTGCTATTACTAAAGCCCATGGTGCGTCTCCAAGCTGTCCATGATGCCAGCAGGGTCGATAAAGGATATCAGTTAGGGGTCCATAGTATATCCGTGAGGGGTCGATAAGTCGCAGGATCGACACCCTTCTCGAGCCCTGAACCAGCTGGACCCTCTAAGAGACTCCATGTAGGCTTTTTTTAAACTAAATCACACAATAGACTCTGTTTTGAGAGAGTCACACGCGTGCGTAAATAGGTAAGTTACACTTAGCTTTCCATATGAAACCGAGGAAAGAGAATCATCAGGGAATCTAATAAGGCAACACAGCACTGGAGAAAATACACCCCAATCTAGTAAACTTTATAAATGGGTTATTCTATTCTGAGACATTCTGAAGTATTTGGAGAGATATTTGGAGACCCTGTGATAAAAGTTTTGGCAGTGGTCTTAAATGGAAGATATTGGTAAAAATGAAAATGAAGATAAATTACCACTGACCTTCCGTGCCGACATTTCCCTTTACAGTGCAAGTGTTGATGAGGACAAAAATCAAACAGAGAAGCCGAGGAAAGTGCGCACTTGCCATGGCGAGAGCTGGGTTTGAGCGCAGTTTGCCAGAGATGCGTGTTTCTGTGATAAGAGGAACAACCAGGACTAAGAGTGAGAGAGAGTCACAGAGAGAGAGAGAGAGAGAGAGAGTCAGAGAGAGAGAGAGAGAGAGAGAGGTGAGTGTACGACAGCTTCTCATTGGCTTACACGCATTTGAGGAGGAGACAGGATGCGTAAAAAGAAAGAGCGCAAGTGGGAACTGCATTGTTCAAAACCGCACACTGTTCCACTAAATAGTGTGTAAAAACTGTGTGAATCACTTAACTATGGTTATACCTGCGGAATGCTCCAAATAGACGGAAATGCTCTCAAACCCACCCATTTGTTAAGTCTATATAAAAGCACTAAATAGTTAAACGCTCTTAAAAATCATCATTAATTGAAAGTAATTAAAGTAATTAGAAATCTGCAATTAATTCTCTTTCACACCTTGTCATGCCCAGGTATTTTATAACGACTCAAATAAAACACAAGTGGCATACAGGTAAATATACAGTAGAAGCTTTCTGCTCCGTTATTCTGTATCCCTGAAGGCTGTGCAGAGGAGTATGTTCGGCCCTGATGTGATTAAAGAGAAGTTGCTTCCCTCTGCTGGCCAAACTGATGACCATGCGGACCTCAAACCTGAAATCGAATTCCAATTTTAATTCGGCACATACACAACCATACACAGTATGATATGCAGTGAAATGCTTACACAACTGTTTATGAACTTGAAAAGGAAAAAAGAAATAAGAAGGCAAAATGCCATTAGGAAAGAATAAAATATAAAATCTACAATTTTGTTACAAGAAAAGAAAGTGTAAAGTAGAATATGTAAAATATACAAAAATGTAAGAATGTAAAAGTTAAAACTTTATAAATAAACTGCATAAAGTATGTGGAATGTGCAATGTGCATGATACTGGGTGGTATTGTTCATCAGTGGTATTGTTCATCCCTAAAGTGCAGTAGTGCAACAGTAGTCCAATTTCATATTTAAACATAACCAGAAATGTGCAACATATATGTTTTGTGTACCTCAGTGTTGTGCCATGTGCAAAAGTTCAAAGTGGTTGTTTTTTTGTGTGTGAAGGAAACAAAGCGAGTCCAATCAATTGAATCCTATGTGGAGTTCTGGTTGAGAGTCCATATAGCCTGCGGGAAGAAGGTCCTCCTCGCATCTCTTTATACATCTGTGTAGTTAAAGTAGTTAACTTATATACTGTATGTATGAAAGTGTGCATCAGACAGAGTGCTTCAAAAATAATACTGTAACACCTTTCCATACTTTAAATAGCCATTATAATTATCTTTGTTCAATGATACAATATATGGATAAAAAAAAATGGCAAAACCTATTAATTGTTGGATTCAGGTGTTTCAATCAGGCCCCTTATCCCCAGTGAAGGGGAAATCTTAATGCTTCAACTTTAACGCTTCAACTTTGTGGCAACAGTTTGAGGAAGGCACAAGGCACATGACTGACCCAGTGCACAAAGCAGGGACTATAAAGACATGATATTCTGAGTTTGGTGTGGAAGAACTTGACTGACCCGCACAGAGCCCTGACCTCAAACCCCATCAAGCACCTTTGGGATAAACTGGAACAGAGATTTTGAGCCAGGCCTTCTCGTCCAACATCAGTGCTCGATATTCATAGAGGCTCATAGAGGCTCTACAGAATGAATGGGCAAGAATTTCCACAGAAACACTCCAAAATCTTGTAGACAGCCTTCCAAGAAGTGTGGAAGCTGTTATAGCTGCAACAGGGGGACCAATTCCATATTGAAGTATATGTATTTGGATACAATGTCATTGCAGGTTTGGCCAAATCCTTTTGTCCTTATGGAATGCATTTTATAGGTTATATAGCTAATACCCTGTAATAAATGGACTGAGCTTTACTTGAATAATAAATCCCAGGTAAAGCCTATCTGCATTCCAAAAATTAATTAGAAGTAATATAAAATATGTAATGCTAAACCACCAGATTTTCTCTTTTTAACTAAATGTAAGCTAAATCTTTTTCTTTTATTTTTTTCAATTATTTTTTTTAAAAAAGCAATTACTCTATGCATTTTATTTATAGCCTATCAATTTTAACTTAAATGAAATTTAAAACAACAGAATAATGGATGAATTACCTCTAAATTATATTTAATAAAAAGAACCCACAATCTCAGTGTGTAATAAATTCAAACAAACAAGTGTTGTGGTAATTAATGTTTCGACTGCTCCCTTTGAGGGGTCACCACAGCGGACCATCCTGACCCACAACTTGGGTATTATGCCAGGTGCCCGTCCTGACGAACAAATAAAGGTGATGTGGCTAAATTTGAGTTTAGAAAATCTTGAATTTAAGTGATAACATTTGCATTTATTCATAATCTATACTGCTTAACCTGTGAACAGGGTTGTGGGGGCCTGGGGCCTGGACCCTATCCCAGGAGACCTAGGACATAAGGCAGGGTACACCTGCACACGAGCAAATGGGAAGCCCAATCAACCTATTCTGTATGCTTTTGGACTGTGGGAGAAAACCGGAGTACCCGGAGGAAACACACCAAGCACAAGAAGAACATGCAAACTCATAACCGATCTAATGTGGGACTTGAACCCTCGACCCTGGAGGTGCGAGACAGTGCTAACCATTACACCATGGTGCCACCCCACATTTGTATTCAATGACATTTTATGTGACTATTAAACAAATAAAATGTATGTATAAAATGTTCTTTAATTAATAAAAACATTATAATTGTTGACAAATTTTCAAATCACTGTAGGTATGAAAGTATAATAGTGCAAAAATGATAAGTAAATACTTGATATATTGAACTTTCTTTTGATCCTACAACCCAGTCGTTGATTATTTTTCTCTCAAAGCAGACCCTCTGTTTTCTTACACAACACACTATATTTTTGTTATTACTGTTATCTCTGTTTCTCTACTCTTCTTTCTCCAGACCTGTCTTACTTATCCTGGTGCCCGGCTTTTTATTGGAGATCATGTGGTCTGCTTGGAATGCATGTGGTGACAGGGTGACATTTCCATTTTACCATGAAGATGATCCAGGCCTCGGCTGATGCTGACAGCTTTTCTCTGAGGACTTGTGACTGCATTCGCTTAATAGTTCAGAACTGGAATTTCCTGATCCTCCAATAATGAATTGGACTCCATATTAACTTAAACACATAATCATTTATATTGAACTTCCACCCGCCTAACACACAGTATGACTGCAAAACAATTCCTTCCATCAGATATCACCCAAATGAGGATGGGTTCCCTGCTGAGTCTGGTTCCTCTCAAGGTTTCTTCTTATTGCCACCTCATGGAGTTTTTCCATGCCACCGTCGCCCTCGGCTTGCTCATCAGGAAACATCTAAACATTTTAATATATACACATTTATCACAAATTCCATACTTATTTCCATGATTTTATTTTGATTCTGTAAAGCTTCTTTGCGACAATGACCATAAAAAGCGCTATATAAATAAAACTAAATCGAATAAAGTTTTTTCTAAGACTAAAGTCTACATTGTCTTCTATAAAGAGACTGGATAGTCTAATTCAATAATGTCGTAATGTAGTCATTCATTTATTTCAATGACATTTAGCTAAAAATGTAATTTTTACGCTTTAAATTGCTCCATTACTGAGGGACTGACATGGTGCTTCCGCGTGCATCACGCGTGGTCCTGCCCGTTCTGTTGTGACGTCATGTATTTTGGCCAATCACAGGGCAGGATTGCAGCGAGGCTGTGCGTGTGTGTCATGGCGTCTCCCTGGAAAGGAGTCGGGTCCGCTTTTAAATAAGAAAAAATATATAACAGCCTTTCCCTAGAAAATTACAGTATTTTTATAACTTTAAGGACGTTGATATGGGGACCGTGCATGCAAGGGTAATTCTATTTAGTGAAGGCTTAGTGAAAAATAGGCTTTATTTGTGTGACCTCTCTTCTACCTATGCCTAATGTCACAGCTGGATTGTCATTAATTAATGCATTGTGCATATTGTATGAATCTGAGATGTGTGATTTATTTAGGTTTGCATGTATTTGTGATGTTAAACTGTAGAGCTTGGACCCTGTCCCAATGCATGGACCCGACTTGGGCGTTCACACTGATGACCTGGAAGTGGTGGAGGCACAGCAAGAAACCAAGAAAGAAGTCCTGGAAAATAAGGATGTAAGTTCACCTTAATGCTTGAATCATTCACTCACTCATTTTCTATACCGCTTTATCCTGTGTACATGGTCGCGGGGGGGCCTGGAGTATAGGAGAAGAGACTTGGGGCACAAGGCGCTGGACAAGGACAAGGTGCCCCATACACTGATCAGTCATAACATTATGGACATCCGCCTAATATTGAGTTGTTCCACCCCTTTGCCACTAAAACAGTAATAGCCTGGGTGTTCTGACAGCATTTTACTGGATCATGCATGGATCTTTTTATTAATTTGATCTACACTAGCGTTTCAGTTGTATCAGACTACACAGCCCAATCATCATCATCAGTGCATTAGTGAGCCTTGGCCACCCATGACCCTGTTGCCGTTTACGGTTACGTTACAGTTTTCCTCCTTGGATCAGTGGTAATTCCTGACCACTGCAAACTGTTAACATCCCACCCAGTTGTCTAGCCATTAAAATTTGGCCCTCTAACAGTAGCTACATTTTTAATGTCTTATTACAATGGCGGCTAGAAGTGGGTGGGATATATATTAGGCAGCAAGTGAAACTTTTTCCTGAAGTTGATGTATTGGAAGCAGAAAAAATGGGCAAGCATAAGGATTTGAGTGATTTTAACAAGGTCTAGATTGTGATGGCTAAAAGACTGGGTCAGAGTAATTCCAAAACTTCAGCTCTTGTAGGACGTTCCTGGGCTGCAGTTGTCCGGACATAGCAAAAGTAATCCAAAGAAGGAAAACTGGTGAACCGGCAAGAGGGTCATGGGTGGCCAAGGCTTACAGATGGACGTGGGGAGCGAAGGCTGACCCGTATAGTCTGATCGAATAGCAGAACTAGGGTAGATCAAATTGTTAAGGTTAATGCTGGTTGTAATAGGACGTGTCAGAACATGCAGTGCGTTGCTGTTATTGTGTGTGTGTGGGTGGGTGGGGGGCTTTGACTCAATATTTGGCAGATAGTCATAATGTTATGGCTGATCGTGTGTACACACACATTCACACTCTACGGGCAATTTGGGAACGCCGATTAGGGAATTATTCCAAAATATATGAAGAATTAAGGCTGGGAATTATTTCTTTCTCTCCCAGAATGTAGATGCATTCAGTGTACAAGTGTAGTGACCATCAGGTACTCAGAGTAAAACTCCTCATGTGTATTGTGTTGTTAAGAAAAAACTGTGAGTGTTTCATTAGCAGACCTGCTTCAACTAAGAAGTGCTCATGATGCGTTATCCTGTTTCAGACCATTAACAAGATAACAAGATACCAGAGTTAAATCATTAAGAGTTCTAAACAAACTAAGAAAAACAGTGTAATCAAAGCATAAATACCAATATAGTCTGATCTTTTTTTAGTGATATGTCTTGTGATTCCGTTCACTTTAGGTTGTTGTGCAACATGTCAGCATCGAAGGCTTGGGAAGAACTAAAGAGGACTACCTGGGCTATGAGATTGCTGATGTCTTCAGTGCAAAAAATCTCATTGATGTAAGCATAGTGATTAGGTCAAGACAAGACAGTTCACACGGTCGGTTAAAGTTTGTGAGGAAATTGTTGTTTTATGTGTTTGCATTGCAGGTGATGCGGAAGTCACACGAGGCTCGGATGAAATTGCTTCGTTTGGGCATATTCAAAGAGGTGGAAGTTCTCATTGACGTCTCAGAAGGTACAATATGCACACTTTCTTTTGTCTGTGTGTTTATTGTGACTTTAAACTGAGCATGAGTGCTTGTATTGTAATGTTGTGATTCTTTGGGAAGGAATCATCCCCGCCTTTCTTTCTTACACACAAAATAGAGAGCAAAGCACCCTAGCACAGCCATTAACAAATCTCATTAGTGTGCTTAGTCAATTGTATGCTATAAGTTTAAGAGTGCAGTTGTGTAACAGGACATGCATTTTAGTTAACAAGAAAAACATACTTTGACTCAAGTTTAGTCCTAAAAATCAGATCAATTGCAGTTATAAGCAATCATAGCAATTTCTTTTTTGTGTCAAATGCATTCCAAAGCTATGATAGTGGTTTCTAAGTGAAACTGTTTTGGTTATCACCTGTATCTATAAGCAGATCCTCAGCAGCAGTGAGTGGTTTCCATGTGATATGAGCACCAACCAGAAGTAGGGCATAAGGATGGATCAGGCAGGTGCAGAGGGCAGAAGGGGTCAGTATCACTTGCACCTCAGGAGTGCCATGTGTGGCTCAACAAAGCGAGGGAAGCAAGGGAGAAGGACAGAGAGAGAGAGAGCAACACAATTAAGAATGCTCATGTCACATGTCAACTTCAGTTGCACCTTAGTTGAGCATTCACCTGTGCTGTGGTGTAAATGTATTTTAATGTACATTCTGCATAATATGTCCCTAACACTGATGCTCTGGTTCTCAGGAGATGATGCCTTGCCTAATGGTCTAGATGTTACATTTGAGGTGACGGAGATGAAGAGGGTCACAGGCAGTTATAACACGATGGTTGGAAACAATGAGGGTAGCATGGTGAGACAAGCAACACCCACAGTGCATTTAATTTCCACTAACGCATACAATTTCTCACATGTGAATACAATTTAAGACCATTAAACACATTGCCTGTGTACTGAGTTTATTCATGTCAGTGGATTGTATATTTAATGTTTATCACTTTTTATTTTGCTGAGCTGCTTTTAAGGACTGTTGCAAGTGGAATTAAATTGTAAAAGCTACAATAACAATAAATATCTTATACTATTAGACATCACACTGTATAAAATATTTTATTGCTTTATTTGCTTTTCAAATAATATTGGATAAAATACTTAAGATAATTTTGGCAGGAAATTAAATTAAATTCTCCTTCTTGTGCATTTAATATAAAACATATTCTGTGTATGGTCCTCAATACAGGTGCTTGGCGTTAAATTACCCAACATGTTTGGTCGTGGAGAGAAGCTCACGTTCCAGTTTTCCTACGGGACTAAGGAGACATCATACGGCTTGTCGTTCTTTAAACCTCAGCCTGGATATTATGAAGGCAAGTATGAAAATAGAAATTAGTTTTATGAAACAGGAGTTCACCTGGTAAAATGTTTCTTTAACTAAATTCCCTTCATGTTCATTCATGCAGTTTTGCACTAAACCTTTACAAAGTGACTGGCCAGTTTCCATGGAGTTCACTCAAGGAAACTGACAGGGGAGTTTCCACAGAACTTAACGTAAGCTTATATCAATTCAATTGTATTTGTATTTTTTAACAATTTACAGGTATTATTGTGAGTATATTTCAGTGGCACAGTGATGCAACGGGTAGTATTCATGTCTCAGAACCCCAGGGTCCAAGGTTTGAACCTGAGCTCTACTTGCCTTTCTCCTTTTAAAACTGCTAGATAATTCCTGATGGATTGTGTACAGATTGAGGTATTGAGGTGTTGCCTTTGTTGCTAGGATAGACTCCGAATGGTGAAATTGCCAAGAAAAAAAGTTATAAGTTAAACAAAAGATTCCTATTTTCAAGAGTGGGATTTTAGTTCTGATTGTAAAGAAATAATTTGGGTGTGCTTTTAAAATAGTTTGTGCCTGCTTTATTTTTAGTTGCCTTATTACACAGTAGATGTTACCTGCGGCTGTGCTGGCGTGCATGAGGTTTACCTGTGGCTCCACCCCTAACTGCTTTTATGTCATACTGTGAGCGTGTCACAGGCATTCCTCACCGACTATAACAATAGGCAGTGTCGTCCAAACGGACCATTGAGTGCGTGATCAACTTGCTGTTGCTCCTTACGCTGCTTAAATGTTTAAATTCTTAAGCAAAAAAAAATATATAGGCCAATTTGTCATTTTATACAGTAATCAGCTGCATTTCTATGTTAGATAATAGTTTTAATAGTACACAGTCCATCAGAACAGGGAGGACATTCTCTCAAATTTTTAGTAAAAGGATCTAAGACTTCGTACGAATTCTTTTAATGGAGACACTCATGTTTAAAACCCTCTGGACCCATAAGTGTGAAAAGAAGTTAAAGAATGTGCATTAAATGAATAGTAATGTCATTGGCACTTAAACTATATTTGATAATTGAATTTTGTGCAGGTGGTAGTACTGATGGACACATGGGCATAATTCTATGTATGAAAGATGCAGAGCAGTGCAGTTTGATGTGCAGTTTCATAGTTTTACTGTATATTTACTACCACAAGAATCATAATGTCTTCACTGCTGAGTTGTTAGACTAATCATAACAATTAGCAAATTCATTAAGCAATCCAAAACTTTGCTTTAGTGTTTACCTTTCTCTTTTTTCAGTTCCCTTTGTGGATGACGAATCACACACTAAAGTGGGAAGGGGTGTGGCGGGAACTGAGCTGCCTCGCACGCAGCGCATCATTTGCTGTCCGAGAAGAAAGCGGCCACAAGCTCAAGTCTGCTCTCTCGGTGGGTTATTTCAAGCTTAAGCCATGGAAGTCATTTAAAATGCTTTATTTGTCTTAACTGAGAAATCTTTACAGCTTAACGCTATACTCGTCAAATGGTACAAGTTTGTACTCCTCACGGCTTCTGCATTATATAAAGAAAGCTACACCTCTGTACACTTCTGTAACAAAATCTGTAATGGTTAAAAATAAAAAATAAATTGGAAAAAAAAGTGGGTGTATCAAACAGCACACTTCAGTTCACTAATAGTTTTAAAGCTTGTCTTTTGCAAATGTTTGTAACATAATGTATTTTAGTAATAGTCTTTGAACATGCATGGAACAGTAACTTTTGTTAATCCAAAAATCTTTTAATGATGATTTTCAACTGATGTTACTCTAGCACACGATGGCGATCGACACTAGGAACTCCACCATCCTACCAAAAAAAGGTGCCTTACTGCGGATCAACCAGGTGTGTTCCATCAATAAAATATTTTTTTAAATGATCATTGTGATTTTTTTTCCCCCTTGCTTTCCACCTTATTTGGTTGCTGATAAGGTTCTTTCCTGCTGTGTTAATGAACTGGCTATGTTGTTACAGGAGCTAGCAGGCTACAC
Source organism: Dinotopterus cunningtoni (assembly GCA_028565755.1). Classification (NCBI taxonomy): domain Eukaryota; kingdom Metazoa; phylum Chordata; class Actinopteri; order Siluriformes; family Clariidae; genus Dinotopterus; species Dinotopterus cunningtoni. The sequence goes on along the minus strand of JAOTRS010000015.1, from coordinate 13,018,877 downwards.
TGGTGGAGATACAAGTTTCCTGAAGGAAGACTTTGAGCTGCAGTTAAACAAACCATTCCTCTGGGGATCTGTAAGTCCATCTTGTGTGAAATACTGTTGGAGTGAATATAATTTTTGGTTGAAAATAAATGTTTATATCTTATTTAGGTGCTCTCAGCATCTCTCTGGGGAGGAATGATCTTTCCTATTGGGGGTCAACCCATCTCGATTGCAGACAAGTATGTGTAATTTTATGCCCCACAGTCTATCAGAAAAATGCTATACAACGATGTATGTTACCGATGTTACTTATTGGACAATTTATAAAAATAAAAAAAAACGTAATCAGTCTATATATCTGTATGTATTTAAAACCATGGCAGTTGAAAGTAAGAAATACTCTTTAAATAATACATCAAACTGCTATAGTGTTTTGGGAAATTAGATGAATCTACACTGAGCATAATGTCATACGTGCAAAGAGAGCCTAACGCTGTGTAGATTTTCTGTTACTTTTAAGCTATTCTGTAGATTTAATAAACATTCTCAGTCCATTGTCCACTCCTACGTATATCAAATCCAAAAACACTGGGTTTGAAACATTCAGGGACTGTAGGATGCTGTCTGTCTAGCTTAATGATATTTGTGCTTATATCCGGAAATAAAGTGCGTTGCTGTAAATTAGTTATTCAATTCATTTTTAAGTGGGTTATTAAGCAGTGTCACACAAGATGGTGTGCTGTTGTGCTGGTTATCATCAGGGCTGCCATGCTGTCGTAGTTACTAGTGCACAGCAGTTTTGAAGGTATCCCAGCCATGATGATAACCCTCACAACAGCACAACCTCGGGATGCAACAGATTCACACAAACCATTTATCATCAACAGATTATGATTTATTTATTTTATGTAGCCAAAAGGTGAGTAGAATAAAACATGGTGGCAGAGGACAGTCCTGTAAATCTCCTGTAAAAGTTGATATTTTTTAAATATTTATATATTTTTAAATATTTATATATTTTTAAATATTTATATTTTTATATATATTTCCACATATTCTGCTTTCAAATATAAGCTGAGTTCCAGTTTAAATCCCAAATAGCATTAAATAGAAAGCTAGTGGGGTAGGATGTACTGTAGGATGTACAGTCACTTGTTTAACACACCAAGTTTAGTTTTGCTTAGTTGGAACAATTTGTTGTATAATATTAAATCAAACGTCAGGATTCCTAAAGGATAAGACTTCCAGGATTTAGCGGCACAAATAAAGCATGGAAATTAATTATGGAATACATGACTTATGGACGTGTGTTTCATTTCTGATGAAAGGTTCTACCTGGGTGGTCCGACCAGCGTCAGAGGATTCGGCATGTACTGCATCGGCCCTCAGAGTGAAGGCTAGTTCAGATTTACAGACAGTTTACATTAAAGAACTAAACAAGGATTTTGAATTAAGAATTAGTTTATTAAAAAAAATTGCCTATTTGCTTGTTTGCCTGTTAAGGTGACTACCTGGGTGGAGACGCATATTGGGCTGGAGGGCTCCACCTATACACACCACTCCCTTTCCGCACAACCCGAGGTGGCTTTGCTGATCTCTTCAGAACACATTTCTTCCTTAATGCAGGAAATATCTGCAACCTCAACTATGGTCAGTATGTCAGAGTAGATGATTAATTTCATACACTGCAATAAAGTTGGTTTTAGATTTTATACTACCTATTAATTAACACAGAAATTTTGAAGCTGGCAGAATTAACAAGAGCCTTAAAAAGCTTTAAAAGGTTCTCATAGCTTTTGAGAATACATAAGTACAAGCAAAGACCATATTTGCATGTTGTTCTCTTCTGTTTCTTTTTCTTTGCATGTGATGACATTTACATACTTAAATTTATAATTCAATTAAATTTTATTTGTATAGCGCTTTTAACAATTGACATTGTCGCAAATCAGCTTTATACAATCAAAAGATTTTTTTAAGTTTGTATGAAATGTGAATGTATATCAAAATGATAAGACTGTCCCTGATGAGCAAGCGAAGATGACGGCGACAGTGGCAAGGAAAAACTCCCTGAGATGGTAATAGGAAGAAACCTTGAGAGGAACCAGACTCAACAGGGAGCCCATCCTCATTTGGGTAAAAACAGATAGCAGGGATTGATCTGCATCATACTGTGTGAGACTGGAAGTTCAGTATAACATGTGTTTGAGATGAGATGTGTTTAAGTTAAAATGGAGTCCAGTTCGTTCTTGGAGGCTCAGGTAGATTGTAGAAAACTCCAGTCCTGAACTATCAAGCGTCTGCAGTCACAAGTCCTCAGAGAACAGCTGTCTGCATCAGCCAAGGACAGGACCAAGCAGACCATGCGGGAATCCATGCGACGAGATCTCCGATCAGAAGCGGGACACCAGGACAAGTCAGACAGCTCCAGAGAGCAGAGGGTGTCTGGATCACTGACAGCTCAAGAGTGACATGTATAGCTCGACCGAGAGACAGGTAGAAGAAGGAAACACAGACATGAGGGCTCCCTGAGATGTAAAGCGACCAGTCACTTCACCGTCAACAAACCTGAGTAATCAATGAGAGTGGAGAAGACAGCATCTAAACATACCAGTTCACCATAATACTCTACGTCCATGAGTCCCCCAGATC
>JAOTRS010000015.1:12983815-12997238 GCA_028565755.1 Dinotopterus cunningtoni | reverse complement strand
AGAAAGTATACAGCATTATGAATAGGGAAAGACATTTCCAACAAATGAATACTTTAAATGAATTGCTTTTAAACTGTAGATTTTGAGCGTGATATGTATACAAAATAAGAGTTTGTATGTAATTATGTGCGGTACAACTATTGTTATTCGTATTGTTTCCTTCCAGTTACATCAGCACGCATTGTGTACTGTAGAAAGACAGACTTCTGTCATGTGAAGCTTGTGTGTATTTGCAGGTCCACTCTGAGAAAGAAGCTATAAATTTGGTATCTTTCTATCCACATAGTCGGATTACAATCTGGAGGTTGCTGCTGCAGCACTTACTTCTGTAGGCTTTTAATTTTTTTTATACGTCTCTCTCAAGCAGCAGCTCAGAGTGTCAGGAGGGAGTCACCCTCAGTGTGTGAAATAGCTAGCGTTCCCCTGCTGAATCTGTCATTCACACTCGAGGTGAAATGACAAACAAACGCTGCAGTTCTGGCATTTTGTTTTCTTCTCACACAGCTGTCACAGTCACAACCCTGCTGCTTGCTCTTTCTTCACTATGCAGAGTTAACCTGTGCTTTTATTTATTTTTCCTCTTTTTTTCCTTACTGACCACACTGACAGTTTGTGGTCTGATCATTATGTAATAGGCAAACAAATGTTCTACTTTTTCCCCTGCTCAGACCTCATGATACATGAAACAAACATGAGACATCTCAAACATCTGTTTCAAGTTTAAAGACCAGTTTTCTCACACTTTCTGGTGTATTCACACAACACTGCTACTGTATGCTTTTAGCTATGACAGTCTAAATTTTACTGTCTGTTTCATTGTTTCTTCATTTTTGTTATTGGTCCCCCCCCCACACACACAGATAAAATTCTGGAAAATCCCTTTATAGGGAAGTTACTTCAGAATTACGCAGATATAGTTCCGAAAATTACAGCTTTTCATAAATTAATATTTTCCTCTTTTAAATACATTTTGACAGTCTGACAAAACATCTGACAAAAAGATCTAAAAACACTGAAGCAACAGACTTTTTGATAATTATTATTTTTGTCATTCTCAGAATTTTAGTCTGCTATACATGCTCCATAAGTGACATTTCTGACAGTCTGTATGTGAGTACAAACTGAAATTATTAGAGTCGTGTCTGCTTTGCATATAAATATGCAACAGCTTGATCAGCTTTTCACTCAGTGTGAAGAAATCTCAAGGAAATTAATTAAAAAAAAAATTCATGCCAATAATAGAAAGTGAAAAAATATTGCTGATACTTTGCAAATTTTGTTCCGTCATTCTGTTGATTCTGTTTACTCATGATTGACCCATTTTCATTTGACATTAAATTAAATGTCTACTATTGATCTTATTGATCCTTTCTCCATTTTAACTCTGTTGACTTTGAACTCTTGGCTTGGATATTTACACTTGCACTTTGTGCTCAAGTTTGTGAGAGCATTAAAGAGCTTATGTTACAAATGTATCTCAGCAAAAGTAAATCAAAAGGAGTTAAATTATAGTGCATCATGAATTGTGAAAATGTTTACCTTTTCTATATTAAAAAGAACTAGGTTTAAATACAGTGAGTAGATTCTGGAACATTTAAACACCTGTTAAAAGAATTCCAATAATCTTCAGCATCTACATTTGGATAATTAATTATTATTAATAAATTATTAATTAATTATCTTCTTCACTGCTGTAAAAAGAAACTAAAAGACATCTATTTGCAGATTTAAATGGCCTCTGGGGTTTTAGCAAAGACGGGGATTTTTTATGTGATTTTAATATTACAGTATTGATTAATACATTTTAATAAATTGCACAGATCCATACTATGATTTCAATTTTAATATAATTAATTGTTCAGCACTAGTGGAATACACTGTATTCATGTGTTCATGTTTTCTTTGCTGCCCCTTCAGGTGAATGTTGGCAAAATGGACTCGCCCATAGAGAAGTGGAATCTCATCATTGGTAACTTGGCATTAAAACAAGTAAGAGTAAACTACTGAATTGCATGTTGTTTTTTAAAACTTACTAGACATACTAGAGCCACCCAGTCCAACTCAGATCTGAAGTGTGTTCGCTGCTAAGTTTAGATGAAAGATTTTTCATAGTTGCACTCTATCACTTACTCTAATACACTGAATGACACCTCAATGTGAATGTTTTAATAATACCATTAATGTTCCAAAATGGTAAAACAGAAATATGTTAAAGTTGGCCTGTGGGGTTTATCCAAAATCTACTTTGATGATACACAAGAATGTGGATCAGTTATGAATGCAAAGCATGGACAAAGTTATTAGAGAACATTTAGATCATATTTAAAAGTTAAGACATAACCTTTGGAACTTACATAAATACTATTCACACTATTAATATCTTAACATTTAGACACTGAACATTTTTGCTTGTAGTGATAAAGAAATATCTGAGAAACTAACTTACAAAAAGACTCATGATCATCCCTGTGTCTTCAGGTCCAAGCTACAGTGGTAGGCTTTCTGGCAGCTGTGGCGGCCATTATTCTTGGCTGGATCCCTGAAGGAAAGTTCCAGATGAGTCACGCTGTGCTGCTCTGTTCCAGCAGCGTGGCCACGGCCTTTATCGCATCCCTGCTGCAAGGTACATATCGACTGAGTACTGCCATAGTCATTTAAGTGGACCAAGTAAATAATATAAACATGGCCACAGTTCTGTTTCCATGTACTGCTTTTATTTAAAGGTGCAAAAAATATATACATTTTTAATATATTTGAGTTTTGATACTGGTCTTCACAGTTAAATTGCACCACCTTCTAAATTGGTGAAGAAAAAAAAGCATAATAAAAGCTTGCACTGAATGAACCCTGATAGCTAGGATATGATTATCAAATGGAGTTTCAAAATTTCTTCAAAATTGCTGTTGAATATTTAAATACAGCTAAGGTTAAGCATCAAGATCTTTTTGCACCAAACCAGATGGGATAGTGTTTGGCAATAATATGAGCACTGAGATAGATGGCCTTGATACACTGGCAAATATTATGCTGTTTTGAAACAGTATCTAAAAGGAACATTGTCTGCTGAATGGTGTTCAAACCCCTGATCGTGAGTGAGAGTGTGTTGATGGTGTATAATCAGAGCAGAGTCAGCATCTGCAAACCACTAAACATTCATTATCTCTTTGCTGTTGGTGCAGTTTTGTGCAACTGCTTTTGTGTTGAACCAAACCAGCAAACTTGGTTATAGGTACAGGTTGTATCTTGAGAATGTTTAACATTGACCTTTTAATGCAATTTAGCACTAGAATTGGACATATTTTATGAAGAACAATTATAGGTTACATGAATATTACAAGCTCTTAAAAAAGCCATTTTGAGTTTAGTGTAGAAATGATTGAATAAAAAATGTATTGTAGGTAATAATAATAATAATAATAATAATAATAATAATAATAATAACAAGTTTGGGGATAAATGCTGATTGCTTTTCAATTGATACCATAAAAACACAGTCACAGTCCATTAATACTGCTCTAATGTGAAAACACTGGTAGATTTATTTTTACAAGTGCTGTTCAAGTCAAACCCCAGACTTGTGATGAAATCTCTTATAAATCCAGGCATAAACTGATTGACAGTTACAGAAGACTTCAAGCACAGTATGGTGATGAGACTCTTACTCGCAGTAATAGTATGTGAATGGTGCAAACGTTTTAAAGAAGGCTGTACGTCTGTAAATGACGAACTACACACTGCAGTTTCCCTGAACATTCAGGAAGTGGAACACCTGATCCTTGAAAATCAATGGGAAACTTGTCACCAACTTGCAGAAGAAATGCATGTATCTGTTTCCCATTCACCAACACCACTTAGACACAATTACACTTACATACAATCATTCAACAACACCACTTGCACATTATAGACTGTCAGTTATTGCCACATCCCCCATACAATTCTGGCCTTACTCCAAGCCATTAACACATGTATGGTTCCTTAAAGGAGTTCCTGGGAGGCCAGTATTTCAGACTCAAAGCAGGCAGTTTGATCATGGCTTCGACGTACCAAGAAAACTTTCTACCTTGATTGTATGCAAGCACTAGTGAAAAGTCAAATAAAAAAGTGCAGGCCAAATAAAGCAAGCTGGCAAAGCTGGCCAAATAAAATTTGTGATTGATGAAAGGCAAACATTTATTTGAGTCACATGTAGTGAGAGCTTTTGTTTCTAAATTTTTCTGTGACAGGTATCATCATGGTGGGTGTGATTGTGGGCTCTAAGAAGACAGGCATCAATCCTGACAACGTAGCCACGCCAATTGCAGCTAGCTTCGGTGACCTTATTACGCTAGCCATCTTGGCCTGGATCAGTCAGGGGCTCTATAACTGCTTGGGTAAGTATGTGTGAGAGAAAGAGAGAGAGCGAGAGAGAGAGAGAGAGAGACGACAGAGAAAGAGATGACAGAAAGAGAGTGACAGTGAAAGATGGACAAAAAAAGAGACAAAAAGACTCAGACAAGAAACAGAAAGGGAAAAAAGCCAGTCACAGGCAATCAAAAGAAATCTAGCAACAGTTAGGCAGAGAAAGAGCGAGAGAGAGAGAGAGAGAGCGAGAGAGAGAGGGAGAAACTGACAGAGCGAAAGAAAGTCATAGTCAAGAGAGAGACAAGAGTGAGGAAGACATGAGAAACAATGAATAAGAAATGAACTGAGAAAAGGGAACAACAAATACACAGACAGATGGACAAAGACAGGGCAGAGAGAGAGAGAGAGACAGATAGACAGACAGACAGGCAAACGGAGAGTAAGAACAGAGACAGCAGAACAGAGAGGATTAACAGAAGTTTAGACCATATAGGAAATCAATAGGCCACTTGTGTGTACTTTTAGTAATCACCACAAGATGGCAGTAGAGTAAACAGCATTTTGAATGCTCAGTGTCCTGATCTGTTCTATCAGTGTGCACTATCTCTGTACTGCAGTTTTAAGTCTTCACACTGAACTGTTATACAGCATTCAAATATAACATGTGTGTTAGATTACCTAAGCTTAAGGAGACTGTGTCATGTATGTCTGCTGGAGTGAAGGTGTGAGGAGATATATAGTGTGTAAACCTGTGGAGCTGACATGTTTTATATCAGGAATGTGCTGCTAATGAGGTGACCTGGGCTGGGTGGAGAGAACGCTGGACAATAGCTCTTCTGTAGCAGAGTTCATAGCTTTCCCATCTCTCTTTCCCTCTCTGTCAGACTGCTGGACTAGTGTAACATATGAATGACTGATTCAGATTCATTATCAGAAACATATACTCTGTGATTTGAGACAAGTTGTGTGTATGACTACTTCACGGTCTGGGTGATTTATTTAATTCTACTGATTATGTACCTTGGTGTTGCATGTGTACGCTGAGAAGATGTTGAGGAAAATTCGCCAATTCTTCTAACGCAGGACATTATTTTAATATTTACAAATTACACAAACCATGATTACCATGATCGCGGTGATTCCTTTCCTTCTAAGATCTTTATCTAAATGCTCTGAAATCCTTGGTCATTATATTTTTGTTCTTACTTCTACCTCCTTCCTTGCTTAGTTCCTTTTTTTTTTTTTAACTTTTTAACTTCTTCGCTAATTTCTATTTTTGCATACCTTTTTTCTTTATTTTGTACTTGTATATTCACGACTTCTTCACGTATTTCATTACCTACATTTTTATTTTTTAAATTTATTTAGTACTTACTTATTACTTACATGTATTTCCTTACTGTCTTCCTTCCTTCCTTTTATTTTCCTTCTCTCTTTTATTCTTCATCTTCCTTTCACTTTACACCCTTACTTGCTTATCCTTCTTCCTTACCAACACACTTTTCCTTCCTTCCTTATTCCTTCTCTCTTTTCTTCCTCTTTTTCCTTTCTTACTTATCTTTCTTCCCTACCAACATCCTTGTCCCTCCTTTCTTTCTTCCTTGCTTACTTCCCTTCTTCCTTCCTTCTGTTCTTACTTTCTCACCCATGTGCTTACCTATTTTCTTTCTTAATGATCTTTCTTTATTCCTCTGGTACTTACCTACTTCTTTCCTTTGTCTCTGTTATTCTTGACTTGCTTTTCTCCTTTTTTTTTTTACTTATCTTCTCTTAATTCTACATTTCTTTCTTACATACTTCTTTTTTTGCTTACTCTCTTATTCTCTTTCAAAAATTTTCCCAGCTTATTACTTAAACAGGAAGGTTGAACGCTAATGCAGTGTTCTTCAGAAACAGCCAGTCAGCCGTGTCTTTTTAAACCTCCCATGCTACAGCACAGGACCGTGTACTGTACTCAGAGAAATATCGATTTGACAAGGAGAATCTCCCTCGTGCTCATCCATGAGCTCACAGAGACCCCATATTGGCTATTATCACTGTGAATGACAGGAGAGAGTAATGTATTGTCTCCACCCTGAAACACTCAATTTTTTTTCATAAGTTGCTAAAGAGCACCCAAATGTTAAAAAGCAAGAGTTAAATAAGCATCTCAAACAATTTCCTTTATAACAGTTTTAGTATTTCTTCTTTGTCTGTCTCTGTTCCCCAGCCCTGTCTGGCTGACTCCCTCTCTTTCTCTACTGGTTGTTTCTTTAAATATGTCTCTTTCTTGTCTGTATCTTTCACTCTCTTTCTATCAGTTGTTCTCTCTCTCTCTCTCTCTCTCTCTCTCTCTCTGCCTGTATGTTGGTCTAAAACCTTACATTTTAATCACTATATCTTATAGTTCTATCTTAATCTTGATTTACTTTCTAATTACTGATTCCATTGAACTTACTCGCATTGACTGACAGTTTTTTCCATACATGTGTGCGATGACGTGGCATGAATTATACACAACAATACATAACAATTAAAGACAATAACGATTAAAGATGTTTTAACCCTTAAATAAGAAACCCATAGCTTTTATATAAAGAGATAATACATTACATACATGTTTCTCTTCAAATTCAAATATACCTCACTTAAGTTCTTGTGTTTTTAATTATTTTGATTAAAGAAAACACAGATACGCGCACACACACACTTTTCACCTGTGGACACACCCAAACCAAAGGCAAATGTAATTGCAAGTCCCTCACGCTCAGTCACGCACAGTCCATCTTAATTGATTTGTTTTCCTTGTGTTAAACTAATGAATCAATGACGCAGTGCCTTTTCTTTTTACCTTTTCTTTCCCCTGCCTCTTTCTCAGCCACTGTCTGAGAGGTAAAGTGAGGTGAACAGCCCATGCCATTCTGTGCCAAAACCCAGCCAACATGCCAGCCAGCAAACAGCCGCTCATGCCATCATAAGCCCGGGCTGAAGCCCAGTTGGGCCTGCTCAGACTAAATATAGTCACACAAACTCAAACATTCCCAATTAAGGATTGGACGACTCGAGCTTGTGTCAATCTATGCAGATTTGTTGAGCAGCGATGATGAAGATGTTATGGAAAGCTAAGTTTGAGGCAGTTAGTGCGCATTAAAATCATCTGCGTAATTTTATAAACAGCGACCCTTATTCAGTAACGTTGCATACGAAGGAGCTCCAAAAATGACGTACGAACAAATGTGTCAGATTCAGGAAACCAGAAATGATTATTGCGAAAATGTGCGAGCTCCCACCCACTCTTTGGTTTATATGTCATAAGCATGCATGCATCTCAGTTTACCCTCATATACATCTAATTTTCATGAAGCTCTTCATTCACGCAGGTGGTGTGACAGTGAGTCAGTATAGAAAACGTTAATCAGGTAATAGTAATGCAAGGTCTGAAAGGGGGGAAAAAAAAAACTGTGAAGCTCAGACAGAGGTGCTGGTCTTCGAGAATCCTGAGAAGATTTGCATTGATTTTGTATCTATTTTAAATTGGGTTTAAACAGTAAGCTTTGTATTTTGGAATTTATGGTGCTCAAATTGCAGATTGAACTGATTTTAGATTTCACTTTTATAAACAGACATTGATGTATAAAGAACTGTTGATGGAATTTGCGAACATTGAAATCTTGATTGTACACAGATGTAGATACAGTACGAGTGACGTACAGTTTTTCAATACCTTTTAAAAACTTATTACACTATGCTGTTAGTGTTTATGCTCCTTTTTTATGTATCTATCTCTTCCAGATTCCCACCCATATGTGTCGTTTCTTGTGTGTGCGTTCTTCATGTGTCTGACTCCGGTGTGGATGATCATCTCATCCAAACACCCGGCGAGCCGACAGCTTCTCTACTCTGGCTGGGAGCCTGTCATCACCGCCATGGTCATCAGCAGGTCTTGTACACACACCCACACTTACATGCATAGTCACGTAACTTTCCCATATTTACATGTTGACTGCCTGATCACAGTTCCTAAAATTAAACTTTATTTTTTCATTTCAGTATTGGAGGTCTGATCCTGGATAAAACCGTGTCAGACCCCAACTTGGCTGGGATTGTGGTCTACACCCCTGTGATAAATGGTAAGACCAGCTGAGTTTCAAACACACCTTCAAGCCTCAAAGTAAGATTCCCCAAATCTGTTTAATTAAACGTTTGATTTTCAACTTGTTTTGAACATCTTCACCTTCAGGCAGGATTTTAACACTGATGCCAGTGGGGCTTCTTTTATTGAATTTATAATCTATCAGTTTAGGACATGAAAGTGAAGAATGTTCAGTTAAGAGCTTTGTTCAGTCTTCACTACATAAATTGCATTATAAATGGTAATTATGATCTTCATGTAGAATATTAAGTACTTGGAATAACTGTAAAAGTCATAGTTTTAGCAGAGATAGCCACTTATATTTAGAGAACATGGCAGAGGACCAGAATTGGTTAAACAAAAGTAAGTTTGTTTTGGATGTGTACGCAGTGCAGACATTTATCACAAGCATGACAGCTCCTCTAACGCCTTAATAAGAAGTGATAAGTGTTTATTTAAAACACACTCATGTTAAACGCACTCATGTAAGGTGTTAAATCAAGCTTGATCCTTGCACACGCTAATTTTGGAGGTTTAAGAAGCCTGCATATTATCTTACTTAAAAAAGCTAGTCTAACATATTTCAGAGTTGTCAGTCGAATCGAGACAGTATGGGTATGCTACAAGTTATTGCTACAGACAAACATACACACACCCATCAAATGTATGTCAATGCCAATCACCAACAACCAATCACCAACATATGCCTCTGGTGTGGTGCTGCCACAACTCTGAACTATTAAAGCACAGACATCCAGCACACACTAGAGAGTATGGAAAATTGTCATTACTCAAGATCCAAGTAGTTCCACATAAAGAAGCTGAGACCTAAACAGACCTACAATGTCGGATTATCACTCAACTCTAACTGTTTCAAAATACATTAGAATTAAAAATATCTTTTAAAAGCAGGAATTTGTTACTGGTTTCAATACATAGATAGACATAATATTTATTTCTCAATTTTGGTATGGGGTGTAAGTGGTTAATATCTGTTGGTGTTTGTTTCTCTGGACTTCACAGGGGTGCAAATCATTAATTTATGACCTCGCCCACCAGACAGAAGTTGAGGCATTTAAGCATGATTGAGCAGAAGTCGATGCACATTTGAGTGCTTGCTCAGTCCAGTGTATTTGTTTTCTGTAAACCTCATTAGCTTGATTTAAAAATAATTGAAAGGTAAACTATTTTAACATGCTATGTTACTGTTTAAGTTTGTTAATCTAGTTAGCTATGGAGCTACAATTAAAGAATCAATAATAAAAAAAAAAACCTCAACTAACAAGTGCAAATGTTTACATTGTGCTCATCAAATCTCCTGTAAATGAACATTGTGTTTCATTATCTCTTTAAATATCATCATCTGTGGAGCTGCATAATTTACTGCTTTACAGTTTTGCAAAAACTTTTATTAGCCTATACAGACTTAACTGTGGAAGTTTTAAAACAAAGATTTCTTCTCATCCTCCTTTCTGTTTGCTCACAGAAAGCTATGGGACACCATATGTCCAAAATGTCAAAATGAGTGTGCTATTAGCAGGGATGAAAATTATTAATTATTAATGGAGGCTGATTTTATAAATTGAATGGTTTATTTTAGGGACCCCTTCTATGAATGAACAACGTCCTTCCTCAATTTATGTTTTTAATTTTCTTTCTAGTGAGATTAATTGGATTCAAAGCCATAGTGTGCTTTCTAATACTTTTGGAGTAAATAGAATGTTGTGAAGGGATGTACAAACAAGCTCAGTCAGACATGGACACAAGCATTAACGTGAGCGCTGACGTGAACACTGACACAGTTCCGGCACAATCCCAGCAAAAACACGGACGTGAAGACGGACGTGAGCCACTGACTGACTGACACAAGCTGGCAAGACCCTGACATGAGCAATGACACGAGAAAAATGTACAAACTCCGATTCTCCCTGTTTTTTTTTTTTTTTACAAAAATTGTCTGATGTTGAGATTAGTGTATGTGATAAACAGACAAAAGCTGAGACTGACACTGGAAGGAGCACAGACATAAACACAGATACTAATGTGCTGTGTCTAGTGAATACAGGATCAATTTAGGAGTTTTGTGGTTTCTAATTTGAATGGCTCATTTCAGGGACACATAGTAAAAATTACAACTTGAGGAAGGACATTTCATTTCAGACTATCTTTTTAGAGGCATTACTGTCATTCTGAGCAATTTGGTTATACCGTGATATCTGTTGTACTTTTGTCAAATCAAAAGAAATGATTAAATTTCATATCAGTTTCCTTTTAGAAATGTTACGCAACCAATATTTTTTATTATTGGAATAATTTACACTTACATTTAGGCATTTGTTGCATATCTAATGCTTGTTTAAAACTTTTATGGTTGTTTTCACCTCTATGGATAAACTTTGTAAAAGTTTCTGATTTCCCTTCCCTGACTGGTTGTAAAGATTTATTACTGCACATATGAACAGCAATCAGTTCTACTTGTCCATGTCAAAAATTGGAAATGAGTAGAGCGAGTGAGTGATAGAGTATACTGTAAAAATGAGAGTGTATATTAAGATGAAAGACAGGAAAGATAAAACCGTAACTCTTAGCAGGAAGTGATAAATGGATCACATTATTTTAGCCAGACTCAGGACTGATAACTCTTTTAGTCTGGAGAGTGAATCTGAGCGATAATTTAACATTCGCTGTGCAGGTATTGGTGGAAACCTGGTGGCCATCCAGTCTAGCCGCATCTCGACACACTTGCACTTCCACAGCACCCCAGGAGAGGTACCGGATGAAGCCAAAGGCTGCTACTATCCCTGCAGAACCTTCTGTGGCTCAGGTAACCTCACACAAACCTCACACAAATCTCCACAAATATATCCTATTCATCTTATCTTTTTACAATACATTCTCAAGATCCAATATAGATGAGTTGCACTTTTGGCATCCCATGGTATGATGATCATCAAAAGGAAGTGTTGGGTTTGGATTTGCTTCTCATTCCATGGTGATCCTGGAGTTTTTTGTTTAAAGATCTACCTAATGCAAAATAAATGCCTACAAATACAAGGATGATGCATCTATCTATTTGGCTTTCTAGTCGTGTTCGTTCTGTGGCTGTCTTTATTTGTAAATGCACTGATGAGTCATGAGGGTCGCTCGAGAAAACAAAGCCAAACGCAGACTGCCGCTCAGCCTCCTGCTTTCTCCACAGCAGAAAGTGAAGGACTAGGAGAGGTTAGATGAAAGGGAGAGAGAGAGAGAGAAAGAGAGAGATAAAACAGAGAACTTGATTAAGTGCATGCACAGCTTACAGAACAGTGTGTATTTAACTGAGACTGAGATTTTGTGCAGCTCTGTGTAGTATAAACACTAGAAGTGAAAGCCAGCACAGAGGCCTAGAGCTGGCAGCTCTTACGCTTTTAGCACACATTTCTCGAGTTTGCTCGGACGACTCGGTGAAGAGAAATTCTGGGTACAGATGTCCAAGCGCAGACACACGCAGGGTGCAGCGCCTACTGCCAGGCTGCCATTACCATCTGGAGGAAGAGGCGTAAATTCTCACGTCTCTGTGGTGGATGAACGCTTGCCCGAAACTCGGGTCAGGAACTGAAAACGAGAATTTCGACATGTACATAAAAGCAGATATACAGCCACATATAGCTCAGCGGAGGTCCTCGCTTATTTATATATTTTATATATAAATATATAGTCTGTTATTGTGTACATATGGATTACATGTATGTGATGTATTTCTTTTTCTTCTTTTGTTTCAGGAGCTAATCACAGGTCAGCACAAGTGCTGCTTCTGTTGGTAGTCCCGGGCCACTTGATCTTCTTGTATACCATTCACCTGATGAAAAGTGGCCACACGACCTTGACACCCATCTTCATGGCTGTGTACTTGGCTGCAGCGCTGCTACAGGTCAGTCTGTTCTTCAGTCTGCATTGAGACAGTACGTATAGTGTGAAGGGATGTTGTCCAGCCTTGTTGTAATGTTAATCTAATGAGATGAAAAATGATTAAGAATAATTTTAACTTAAAATAAATGAGAAAGAGTGCGGTTGCAGAACAGAAAAACAACAGGCTAGCACATTAACGCCATCTACTAAACACTAAAAGAAAGGTCATCATTTTAAATTCCCTACCTATAAGATTTGCATTTACTTTCAAGAACAAGTCAGACATTGTTCAACTGAATTCGGGTATTCAAATATATAAAAGAGGAAAAAGCACATAAAGATCAAGCAATGTCAACCACAGGACCTCAGGGTAGATCTATTGAACAGGACAATATAATAATTTCTACCTGGATCTATGGTTTAAGACAGACTCAGCAGGGATTCTGACCAAAAAAATCTTTTTTGTTTGTTTGTTGCTCTGCTGGGAACATCAGTACACACCACAATTCTCTGGCATTGATAGTTCTATAGACAAAAACTAGCCATAAGGTTAAATAAATAAAAAGGCGGCGTTCCAGAAAACAGATTTCCAGAAGTGAAACCAGGCAAAGCTTTAACGTCAGCTGCATCTGCTCGATAGACATGAATTTTAATGAGACAACACTTTGCCCAAAAATAAGCTTTTATTTAATACAATTGGATTTTTTTTTGTCAATGCAGGAACTATAAAGGGAGAGAGAGAGGACAGTAAAAAGGACATGTTACATGTACCATGCAAAGACCCAAACTGCATGTTTTGAATTCAGGACAAAAAAAATGTCTCAGGAATTAGGATTCTGATCACTAGGTGTGTCTTATTGTCAAAAATACAGTACTGTGCAAAAGTCCTCCCGACCTGTCCCTTTTTTTATTTTCTTCATATTTTGCTTTCAATAAGGTCTAATTTATATATACTCAGCAAAAAAAGAAACGCCCCTTTTTCAGGACTGTGTATTTCAACAAAAATGTTGTAAAAATCCAAATAACTTTACAGATCTTCATTGTAAAGGGTTTAAACAATGTTTTCCATGCATGTTCAAT
>JAOTRS010000015.1:12972958-12983402 GCA_028565755.1 Dinotopterus cunningtoni | reverse complement strand
TTTTTTTGTATTAGTTGTCTAGGCGTCCTGAAGTACTTTTGTCCATCTTTTGGCAAGTATTCGGCTCTGGTTTTCAGTCCAATGCCTGGACCGCAGCAGTTTCTGAGAAATGTTTTTCGTTTGTTAAGCCTTCAAGTATTAAAAGCACATCTAACTTAAGGCAGGACTCGGTGAGAAACAGTTGCGAATGATGACAGATGATCAGGCCGGTGATTAGTATACTGGTGATGCTGAATGCTGAGTTTTTGGAACAGACGAGAGGGGAAATGAGGCTGCTGATGAGGTTGCTACATAAACAACCAATTTTTATATTGTATCTTTAGGCACTTTGCAGCCTCTCACAGTAGAACATTTGTCCCCATTTCTTTAGTTTAATCTTTATCGTCTAATTATAATATGAAGAAATGAGGGTGGCTTAAGACTTTTGCACAGGAATGTACATACAATGCAGGAGGTTTTTAATTAGAAAGGATGTACAGTAAAAAGGCTTGTCCTTCATGTTCATTAGCACATAATTAAGGCCCCACATCATGCTGTTAATGTGCTGTACATTCAAATCACACAGCAAGTGTTGTCTGTGTTTTATAATAATGTGAATTATTATAAATATGTGATTTGATTTGTAGTCAGTAGTTCTGTCAGATCTGCCATTACAGAGCACCTTCAGTGTCCTCTGACCAATCAGATTTGAGAATTTAAAAACGCCATGGCATTTGCTGAGCATGAAACTATAGTAAGTCCACTCACCAAAACCCTTCATTGACATAAGTTGCACATGCTTTTAAAACTAAGTCTATGTAGACAATCAATTTAGCAGTACCTGAGGTTGCACGTGTATAAGTGAGCACATTCATGAGGTGAGTGGAATGTGTGGCATTCACGCAGTGTTTATTCTAGGCAGAATTTCGCTGTGCATGAAAAGTGGAAATTCCGATATATACGAGGAAGCTGTGCTATAAATAAACACACGCTGGCCTGCTGAATCTCATTTGCTCAACAAGCTTCAAGAGATTTTAGTGAGCTGTGAGCAGGGTAATACAGACCTCAGCAATAATACTTCAATATTTTTCACTAGACGAAAGGCTATCTCTATTAGAAATGCTTCATGAATCTTCATGAACACAGCATGGTACAGTGGTGTTGTATAAAGAGAGAGAAGCTAAGTTTAAAGACATAACATCAGGGGATATAAAGTTGCTTAATTAACAAGCTGTCTGGTTTAAATGTAGTTTAAACCCTAACTGAATCTATCAAATTACAGATGTTGAAATTTTAAAATGAAATTGGGTTTAATTTTAATGTTTAATTTTGCGAAAATGACAGACATTAAACTGCTTGCCAAAGAAGAAGTCTAAAGATAAGATTTCAAAGTCTTATAAGAATATCCATCCTATGAGAACGTTTTTAAATGTTGAGATAGTGATGGAAATTATTTGAGTTATTTGAGTTTCTGTTCATTTCTTTGCCACAATATGTGACACAGCGGTTTTGTTCCAGAGTTTACCATGATATTAATATTATATTCTTATTTTAAACAGCTGTCATTTGTGTTTTTATTAACATTTATTGTTAATCCCAATAGATGTAAAATAATGTGGACAAAAGTACTGTATAAGTGGGATGCTGGAATACAAAGACTGTACCGTTTTATTTCTCCACTTCAGATATACAACCCTTTCATAAAATCTACTTCCTGATATACAGCAGATTTTTTTTTTCCTAGCTGCAGCTCCTGAATCAGCTGGTAAGACGCAGACTGCTGCTACAAATTTAAAGTGTTTGATGATCCAAACAGAACTGTAGCGATAGGGTTTTCGCTGTAAACGGATGTCAGCAGGATTTAAAAGAAAATGTTTTCTCATTTTATCACCAGAAGGCGATCAACTCCATTGCCGCTATTTACAGTCCCCATTGGACATATTTTGACAGCAAGACCAATATTTTAGATTTTTGCCTTACACTAAATCCATCTGTAATCACTTATTACTTTTGCCTGAATACGTTTGAGATCAAAAGATGAAAATGAAACCATGGATGGGAATTTCGGGTTTTCATTTTCTGCTAATATTGTCTGGATGCTAATCTGATATTTTCACAAAGTACTGTATATCCAAGCGATTTTCCTTCATGATGTTTGGTGGTGAAAATGGATGGTTTTCATAAATTTTATAGCTAGCTATTAGGGGTACAATAGTCTGAGTATTTGTATTCGTACCATTCAGTACAGGATCTATCGTTCGCATTGTGATCAAAGTGAATATAATCTAGCTTTAACTAGATGCTAGATCATTTAATGCTGGATAATTTTTCTCCATTATTTTGACTTCAGAGATATGCTATTTGTACAGGTTTAAAAAGTTTATTTAAAATATGAAAAGCATAAATTTGCCTACATGTTGACTTTGGTGTGTTTAACAGGCGAAAAAGGAAACCGACTAACCAGGTTTTGGTTTTGTTACTCGGGTATGTGACCCTATATAGCAATCTGTATAAGCGCTTTAGGTTTAAAAACCTAAATGGTGATTACTCTAAAGCTAATAGTTGTATATACAGTGGAATTCATCTTATTTAGATATTTTATAACCTCTGTAAATTCAGACTGAGATTGTTTGTTCTACAAGAATAAAGACAATCAGGCAACAGTTCGTGATTGTGACAAAGAAGTGCTGATTGTTTGCCCTCTTGAGCTCATCCTGAGTTCCTGACGAGCATCTGCTGATCTCTGACCCATGACCTTTGACCTTTACACCACTAAAGGAACTAGACCTACATGCAGAATTCCAAAGAAAAAGAGTGGGCTACTTGTTGCGTTAATGGAGACTTGGCACACGATTGTTACGTATAGACTGAGCCTCTGCAGTGGGCCCATTAGTGAGCCACAGTGGTTGCAGTGTGCATTGGAGAGGGCAAAGAGAAAAGAACCTCTCTCGTCAATGCCGTGGGAAAGTGCTCGAGTGTCCGAGACCACACAAAGACCTGCAGCTTGTGTGACACATGCGGCATATTGATGCCGCCTGCAATACGTCCACATTTTCAAACAGTTATGCTGATATTCGTGTTGGACTGTTACTTCTCAGTAGTGGTTTGCAGATTGTCCATGTTAGATAGCTACTATGTCTGTGTATTCTAGTATAAAATGAAGGAAGTTCATTTATAAAACCATGACAATGCGTTGTGTGTGTTTAAACAGATTATGAAAACTAAACTCTCTAAAAGCTATATTAAATCTGAATGTCATTTTAAACCTTCTCTCATATGACCTTAGACCATTATTTGCCTGTATGACAGCTTCCACCTGTTGTGGCATACATTTAGATCCACTCTGGTGTAATTATCAGGCTTAATAATAATATTCAGGGCTAAAGTGGTAAATTTTTTTATCAATAATTCTTCCAGAATTATTGCCTTCTTCAGATAAGGTCAGGAAAGGTCATTTTGGCTGTTTCTTTTCAATACTGTATGTATGTATTTATTTACTCACTCACCTTCTTACTTACTTAACCAACAACTTCTTGTCTAGTTATCATACATACATTTCATTTGAACATTTTGAATTTTTTTGAAAGAGTAATTTGTGAATGTGGAAGTACTACTGGTGCCACAAAAGTATAAGAAGATCTATAACTTTATCTTTAACTTTAATAATGGGATGCTAACTTTTGCAATCCCGTCTATTAGTTGTGTGTGTGTGTGTGTGTGTGTGTGTGTGTGTGTGTGTGTGTGTGTGTGTGTGTGTGTGCGCGCGCGCACATGTGCATGTGTGTGAGCTGACTGGCCTCACTGTCGTCTGTGAGGTATAGTTGTGTGTGCATGTTTGCGGAGGGTGGAAACTTCATCCCCAGTCCTGTTGGGTTTCTTAAAATTTGTGTAAATTAGCAAACCATCCATCTTAAGTAGCACTTAGTTTCTGTAGCAACTTCATCACAATTTGTTCCATATCTGTACTGGAGAAGTTTTCCACAGTTTATGTATAATTACTGCAGTTTTTGGAGACACAATACACTGCAGCCTAAAAAAAAAAAAAGATTTTAAAAAGAGGCAGCATGCAGAGAGAGATATCACCCAGTGCGTTATTAAAGAATTTGTAACACAACTGTATGTACTGCATCTGATTAATAACCTTATATCCTCATACATGTTAACTTTAATATATCCTCACACTGGCTAATTATTAAACAATGGAGAAGCTACTTATTGTCCTCACCTTTATCCAACCTATGTCTGGGCACCATGCAGGCTAAATAACTGTCCTGCCCTCAGTCACTCCGAGCACCGAGTCTACCTCAGTGGATGGCCTCCCAGAGACTTTCACCTCAGTTTGTCATTCTGATTAATGTGCTGTCTTTCATTTCATTTTTCTGCTAAATGAAAGTCATTCACATACGCACACATGGATAAGGTTAAAGCAGGTTAGCCAAAATGCGCCACTGTGGATTGCAGCATTGAAACTTGAAAGGATGCAAACTTAATTAAGAAAAGCTTATTGTGGTGATGCATGTTAAAAAAAATTAGGGGAAAATTGTTATTTTCATACATAAGGAAGTCGCTCACTCACTCAGTCATTGTCTGTATCGTTTTATCCTGTATAAGCAGAGGGCACTTCATTCAAGGGGGTCGCAGGAGGCCTGGAGCGTATCTCGGGAGACTTGGGGCACAAGGCGGGGTACACCCTGTACGGGGTGCTAATTTATCTCAGGGAACCCGCACATACACACACTTATTAACACACCACAGGCAATTTGGGAACGGCAATTAGCTTAATCTGCATGTCTTTTGGACCGTGGAAGGAAACCGGAGAACCCAGAGGAAAAACCTGGCAAGCATGAGGAGACATGCAAAGTCCACATACACAAATCAGAGGCCGAAATCGAGTCCGGACCCTGGGGGTGCAAGGCGACAGTGGTAACCACTAAGAAAGTCACATTGAATGATGTGAAAGTCACATTGAATGAAGTGCTGTCTAAGAAAGTCACATTGAATGACTAGCACGATAGCACAATTCGGTTGTTCAAATGGTTTAATCTGCCATGTGTGCATAAGTAAGAATTGACCAGGGTGAATCACAATTAAATTGAAATAAACTTCTGTTCTTTGTGTCTTGTTGTATCTAGTCAATGAATGGGTTACATCCTGGACCAGTGAGTGTTTGACAGAATTTTCCTTTCAATGTTTGACAAAAAAAAAAACAAGCAGTGTTTTCTCATTGTATCAAGATCAATGCTATAATGTGTCCTTATATTTAGGATAAAATGGATCCTCTTATATAAATTACTGCAACTTTTAGTTATTTATTACTTATTCTAGAGGTAATTGTACTTAAATCATTGCACATGATTGCACTCTGACTGATTGACTGATTGAATTTATTTATTTTTTGGCTTCAGAGTTCTTCTTTCATCAGGATTACATACATTTACCACCCACCTACCTACACACGCAAATACGCACACACACTTCCTCAATGTGGA
Organism: Dinotopterus cunningtoni; assembly: GCA_028565755.1. Classification (NCBI taxonomy): domain Eukaryota; kingdom Metazoa; phylum Chordata; class Actinopteri; order Siluriformes; family Clariidae; genus Dinotopterus; species Dinotopterus cunningtoni. The sequence goes on along the minus strand of JAOTRS010000015.1, from coordinate 12,977,934 downwards.
AAATAGGCTTAATTAGTAAAGCAGTATTAGGACTTTGAGAGTTCACATACAAAAACACTGATTTAGTTTGTGTTGATTGTGTGTTAGTACTTGTGTTACTTTCCGGTTCAAAGCCTCTTTACCAAAGTGTGTACAGGGAGCAGTCAAGTCGAACTGAATTACCTGACATAGGCTCATCCTTTTACGCTCCTTAGTCGTCTTGTCTCTGACACCCTTGGGGAAATTTGTTAGCTGCTGTGACTCTAAAACATGTTTCTTTTGCGCCTGTCTGTCTCACAGGTGTTCCTCTTGCTGTGTATAGCAGACTGGATGGTCCACGTCATGTGGAAGTCTGGGAAGGACCCGGACAGTTTCTCTATCCCGTACCTGACGGCGCTGGGAGACCTGCTTGGCACCGCGCTCCTGGCCTTGAGCTTCCACTTTCTGTTTTTGATTGGGGACCAAGACAGCGATGTAGGTGACTAGGGTCAAACTCTTTCACTGGTCATCTGTTACATCTCTGCCAAAGCTGGGCTGCGTTGCTATAGGGCGCATCTAGCCACCAATTAAAGTATGGAGATGACTCTATATGTATGAGAGGCATAGAGAGGACCAATGGGGATGAGAATTCCTCATCAGTTGGAACATTTTATAGTGCTTTTTAAAGGACTTAAAATTATTTAATATTCAGCTTTTGAGAGATTATTATATGCAGCTTCATTCCAATCATTTTGGAAAGAAGGTTAGAATTCTGGGAGGTGTCGCTGATCGTTTAGATGTGTATTAACAATATGAATTAATAAATATCAGCCTTTTTTCTGTTCACATCACATCCATTATGGAGATTATTGTTATTTTCTATCCATACTCCCTCCCCTCTTTGCTCTTCCTGAGCAGGATTCCGCACTTTGAAAGAAAATGATACTTTTTTTTTATGTTTTGGTATGTCCGGTCAGTTTGATGTCTACATTTCAGTGTTTACGTGTTCTGTTTACATGTACGCAACTCTACATGGCACAAGGCATGTATGCCTGAGAAATGTCTGCATGTGGGTGATGGCGCAATGTTTGTCTTTGTTGGCTTATTTCCTCTTTTTGTCTATATATGTTTCAAGCATACATTCTGCTGTCTTTGTTGGTTTTTGCTTTATGGGGAAAAATATAAATCTGATTAGTTTTTTTATACTCACAATAAATGTTAAGTATTTGTTTATAGTCATCAGAATCTCATGCCTTCATTTTTTCCCCCTCCAACAGTTTAATATCATTATGGTTTACTTTCCTGCTATATAATAATCTTTATGTATTTTCAAAAGCCCAGAGCTAATATAATGACTCAACAGCTGAAAGTACTGTAAAAAGTACTGTGGACCCCAGTGGTATTTATAGCACCATGCTATAAATAAATCCGTTTTTGTTCTTCACGCAGTTAAAAAAAATAATTTAAGCCCTGTATTTTATTCAGCCCAGTGGGATTTATTGTGTGTGTATAATGTAGAGTCAGTACAGTTCAGACCCTACAGTGTGTGTTTGTACTCCTTGTTAATGAGGACTGTCCAAATCCAAACAGAACAAACGTCATGAGAGAGAAGTCTGAAATCTGAGACTGACTTTCCAGTTTCTGTGAGCATTCAGCCAGAGTTCATTACTAGAGCAGTGCAATTCAATTAATTATGCAATTGAATCATTCTTTTCTTGGTCAGTTTCAATTGAAAATCGATTCATACCTTTTAAAATGTTTAGGGAAACTTGGAAAAATTGGTCTAAAATGGACAAATTATTTAAAATATACCACAGCTTTTGTAGAAAATATAAATAGCTTCTTCTGCAAAATCCTCATATTATGTTACTCCATCTTTTGAGTTAATAGGCAGTTGGTGCGTTCCCGTCATCTACTGGACTGGAGAGTGGAGCAGAAGAAAAAAACATTAGCGCTCTGTATAGGGCATGACCTGTTTATCTTTATTTTAATGTCTATTGGATATTTTTAGTAGTTTCTAATCCTTCAATACCTTTCAGAAAAATAAGCTGCTTGAGACAAATCAGACAATCAACATTAGTGCTATTAAACATAATCGAATAAAAAAAAAGAAATTAAAAAATGCCCCAAAATCGAATCGAATCGAATCACAGCTTTATTTATTACTACATTGTTTTAACATTGTCCCAGACCAGTCATGAATCCACCTCTTCAGTCTGTGTCTAGAAGTGACATGAAATAAATGTATACCTAGTGTTAATGAAAATGAGATATAAGAAGTCTCTGTAGTTAATTTCTCTTATAAAAAGTTGTACTGTAATAGTGATTTTACATCATGTAAGGAAAAAAAACGGGTGCTGTTATGGGAAAATAATTAACAGCAGGATGCAGCGATGCTGTTCGACACGGGTTCCTGTTGCAATATCAAAGTTGATATTTTTCCAATAACAGCATGGTACAAGTTCTTCTTGTACCACATCAATTTACCAATGATTCTTTTTTTTTTACAATTTATTATGTTTGTTCCTGTTATTAGTTCATAATATGACAAAAAAATACTGTCTCATGTTGGAGAGAAATCAAAAAGCACCAACTCCTACATCTTGAAGAATTTGCTGTGCAGTTTCAATGAGTCGACATTGGAGACTCCTTCCATTAATGGTAAATAATCGTCTTTTCATAAAAAGCCCAGACCATATTGATGATACCACATTTTTATTGTTCACTGATTATTAAGATGTTATCCAATAATACCACTTGTATTTTTCCTCTTTCTTTCTGTCAGTTGCTTGACCTTCTCCTCCAGTCAGTGATCATGGGTGAAGTAGTTGTTACAGAGTTGATGGCTCATAACACTGAACAAAAAACTAAAACTAAAATCTCACATTTTGGTTATATTACAACTCATTAAGATGTTTTACAATACGCATGTATCACAATGTTTACAATGTATTCCATGGAAAATGTAATACAATTATTTTCTAATTAGTATTAAGTATATGTTGAAATTTTTATGTATTTAAAAATGTTTTCACATTATAATTATTTAGATATATATATGTTATTTATTTAGGTGCTTAAACACCTAGAAATTAAGATTTTGCAGAGTTGTGCAGGCGTGTGCAGTCATGCGCCTTAATCCTAGGTCAAGGTCCTTTGCAGTTAATCCGAAGTTTAGGCTTTAGCTGTTTGCTAAGTGTCTCACTGTAACGAGCACTGTTGTTCGTTGAACCTTTTTCCTGATAATGTTTCAGTATTGACCCTTGAGAATCCCAGAAAAATGTAAGCATTCATTTTCCAGCTGATGGTTGACTTTTGAACTTTTTCTTGGCCGGCAATTTGAGAATGTTTCCTTTCCTATACTCTGCCATTTACTCTCAGGCTCGTAGTGATGAATCCATGTCTCGTCAGCAGTAATGATTCTTTTTAAGAAACTTTCCCCTTCCTTAGAGTATCGCTCCAAATTTTGTTTGCAGATATCCAAACACTTCTGTTTATGCTCTTCCGTGAGTCTCCGTGTCTTCTTTCATGCAAATCACAAGCGAGTCACTTTTGCAAATGAACTGATGTAACACGTTCACACCTGCACAGCAGTGACTGGGAAGACAGTAGCCTTGATCAGAAAGCACTGATAAGACCAACAGACGTTTTAATATAACCGGAATTTGGATAACTTTTGACTTACCCTTGTGTATGTGGAACTACTTAAGTCTTAACAGCTTCATCTTCACATAGAACAGCTTCCAAACTGGGAGTTTGGTTTTTAACCCAATTTTACAACATTTTCTCTCAATATAGTCGAATTCCCACCAACCAACTATAAACCTTTTCCCCTTATAACAACTACCAAGTCATTAATAATGCATGCTTTCTCCAAGAAATACAAAGCCAGTGATCACATTTTCTTTTACTCTTAATCTTTAACAAACTAGTTATCGTGCTTTTCTCTAATCATGCTTTCAAGTGACTTCTGAATTGTCACTCATGGAAACTCAAAAAAAAGCAGTATTTTGCTAGAATTGTCCTGCTTGGTAGGAAAGAGATGAATGTCATCCTACTTAACATCCTATAATTCTAACCCAGAGTATATCTTGGATGTCCAACCTCAGATGCCTGTGACACCACTGAGATTTATGTGCACAGTTTTCCAATAACAATTGACAGGGTGAATGCTTGAGTACCAGTGGACCTAAACTGTGAGCTCGCTACAAACCATCAAGTGAACCATCAAGCATACAGTATGTCCTCCCTGCACCATAACTCTACTTCCCACACCTTGAAAATGATAGGGAGCCACCCTTCAAATACTCCATTTGGTTTGGAAAAGCCCAAATCCACATCAGAATAAAAAGGCTGATGTGGTTCTGCATCTGATGAAAGGAAGATGAACGGAGGAGTGTGGGATGAAGCAGCTGGGGTATTTTCAGAAGAGCAGAGGCCCAGTCTGAGGCTGCGGTGAGGAATTTGTTTTAAGGGAGGGACAGGGTTGGTAGAGGATGGGGCTTGCAGGTGCACTTTCCAACCACACACTAAATTAATTTTCACACAGAGGCATGGAAAATGTGGGTCGCTATGATTACTAGATAGAAAAACCTAAAAGAGCATATTAGAGTATGACCAAATGTATACAATTTTGTCTAAATATATTCTCAGATCAGCAAATTCTTTATTTTTTATTCTCCTTTGCTAATACACATTTCAGTCCATTTACTTACAATACTGTGCAAAAGCCCTGAGCCCACACCACCACTCCATTTCTTCATAATTTGCTTCCAAAGAGCTAGACTTTCTTCTATTTTTTAATGTCATCTTGAGGAATAGTTCTCCAGGCTTCCCAAAGGACTTTTTGGGCTAATTTTATTGGCAAGTTTTTGTCTCTCATTTTTAGTACAGTCCCTGTACCTGACCAGTTTCAGAAGGATTTTTATTTTTTGTTAAGCCACAAAGTGATCTATGAACAATTCAAGCATTAAAAAAAAGAACATTTAACGTGAACATAAATTAGTGAGAAACAAGTA
>JAOTRS010000015.1:12944797-12955065 GCA_028565755.1 Dinotopterus cunningtoni | reverse complement strand
ATCACAATCTACAACATTTTTAACATTCCCTGCATTTCCACCATTGGAAAGTCTTCAGGAAAGAGGACATCGTGCTTATTTTCTGTGTCATGACTTATTTTTTATTTTTGTGTCCGACAGACATAGAGAGAGAGAGAGAGAGAGAGAGAGAGAGAACGAAAATAGGATGGGGAACAGCATATATAGCTTATATACTGTATTGCTGCTATAACATAAGTGGTAACTTGATTTTTTGATGTACCACAACAATAAAGTTAATTTTATATATAGTATATGCCTATTATGATGATTTTCCCATAACAGCACATCCTGAAGTGTTTTATCTTTTATTTGTTTTATGTAGCTCTTTTGTCGATAAATAACAAGTACAAAAAATAAAAAGCTTAACCGAAACTAATATATGGAATAAAATATTCCATATTTCAGAGCTCAACATCAAGGGTATTGCATCTCATTTAAATTTTTCTTTCTTTCACCTTCTCTGTCTCTCTGATTGACGGTTGTGACGTGACCCCCCTGACCGCAGTGAACTTGCAGTTCTCCTCTCAGACGTCTCTGTCTACAGAACTGGTGCTGAATTATTAAAACGCGGTGGCTTACACTGAATTATTGAAGCATGATTGCGTTCTGTTTGTACTCTGCTAGTGATCTCAAAGAGTGAATGTATTTCTACCTAGTGGGAAATATTTACCTTACACATGGATGATACAGAGAGGAAAAAGAAGAAGCAAATGCACTTTATGATGTTGAAGATGAGGCAAGATGGGGTCTGTATCTAGAAATTTCTTCCGTCTTGGCCATGCTGAGACATGAACTTTCATGGCAAAATGTAAAATTAAGAGTCATTTTTAAAAAAAACAACAACAACAAGTCAGTGACAATGTTATAAAGGCAATGGCATGCTTTATTGCAGCCCATGATGGTGATTTTTAGTAACAAAGTGCAAGCAGTTCGCTCTGTTGCCGTGGCAATGATGATGACTCATGACAGCTGAGTGTCTGTGTGTGGATGTATTTGTAATTTGGGTGCAAGAAAGACTGAAAGAGTGGATGTCCAACATTTTCAATTAGTTCAGGAAACATAAAGTCTCTTTCCTTCTCTCTCTCGCTCACCTGCTCTGTAACTCTTTCACATATACAGATACAGTACACCTACATAATTATTTTTACCACTCGAAAATAAGTCATTGTGAATGCAGATTCCAAATGAACTGTTTATGTGCATCCTAAACGGGACAGTTCGCAATACATCTTTGTTTATATGCGCTTCATATTTCATTCGATCCAAAGTTATGTGCACGCGGGATAACGTGGTTTAGTGTCAATTTAACCATAATAACAGGGAATGCAAGTTAGAGCAAATGCATTTAAATCACTCTTGTGTGTTTTAAATTTCACATTTCTTTTCATCAAATGTAATTATTAAGGAGATAAAGAGAATAGTTTGAGACTTCCATAAAACTGTGCAGTATTTTGTTCCTCAGTAAAAATATTAACAGATTAATAAGCTGCATGAAAATGCAGCTGCTGTATTATGTTCGCTCAATCCCCTGATTTAGACAAAGTATCAACACATATTTGTAATGAAATAATTTTGGTTAGTAATATCAGAAGCAATATTATATGAGACGGAGTGCTGTTGTGCTAAATATCAGCACAGCTGTGATGTGGTTGTAGGCACAATGGTGCAGCCAGTGTGCCAAAGATATGCCAGCTGTGCTGATATTCAGCACCCCAGCATGAACTCAAGCATTTTATACAACATTTACACAAACACCATTTGTTAGCATATTATTATAAAATATGACTTGTTATTTTGACCCACCAACACATAACCTGCTGCACCTGGTGGAACTAACTAACTGCACCTGGCGGAGCTGACAACTGACAGTTAGCAAGTTATAGTGTAATTAGCAAGAGTGAAAGTAGGTTTAAAATCTTACTGGTACTATGTAGCCATAAGGTGAGGAGAATAAACCATGGAGGAGGTGGACAGTCCTGTGAATCTTATATGTTTCTCTTTATATTGCTAGTTTCTCAGTTTTAAAATATCAGCTCCGTTATCTTTTAAAATTTGGGGATCAATCCCAAATGCATTAAAAGGATCAATCATTTGTTCCACACATCAAGTAGTGCCCTAGATCAGAGGGATTTGGGAATCTAGTTAGCTTTGTAGCTCTGTTGGCATAAATAAAACAATACGGACAGTTCAGATTTAGAATGACTTAAAAACAATTACTAAAGGAGACAGAGTGTTGTTTTTTGTTTTTGTGTTTCGAATGTGGGTTTTGGCAGGTAGCTGCTCTTGCCTCAGTACTGCAGACCATCCCGAACTAATTTCACCCGTGCTGGGAATCCACAGTTAATTCTGATTGCTACATACAGTTAAACGTCTCATTGCTCTTACTGTCTATTATTACCACTTATGCCAAGCCTCTCGTCCAATCAGATTATTCGGTCAGAAATAGTTAAATCCATAACTTGACCTGTAAGTTTATGACTGATCCCCAACTCAGCTGAGACTTCGATGCTCATGACATATTACAACTCGACTGAGACTTTAAAGTTCATGACTCACAACTCAATTAAAATTTAAAGCTCAAGACCTGCAGCTCGATTGGACTTTCCAGACTTCTGTTTTATAATTTGTCTCAAACTTCAGAGCAAAAAACTCTCAACTCAAATCCCTACAGTACCCTATGGCTTCACTATTTGACTTCAAAAGCTGTGACTCAATTTCAAAGTGACAATTTCACTTTAGGCTACTCCCAATTCAACTTACCAAACATTTATGACTCCTAACTTGACTTGGACTTTAAAAGCTTATGATTTAGAACTTGACTTTAAGGCATATAATGTGCATCACTATTTTGTGTAATATATTTCTAGACATATCACAATATCACAGTACAATATTTTTGTTCCTGTCTTTAAACTCTACAGTGTACAGTACTATCATCTGTTTCTTATGTAAACTCATCTCCCATGTGAGTTCTTTATGACACTAAATCAGCTTTTTTACCCAATAAAACCTTACCAACTTTTCCATGATGCAGTTAACAGCCCAAATCAGATTTTGCTTTGGTGCATTTATACATCCAATTCACTGTGTACAAAGCCCATAATTCTTAAGCCAATTTCAAAGTATGAAAGTACAACAACAGTATTTTATCACTCCTCGCTTCCATGATTGCATCAGCCTATGATTTCACAATCTTTGCTCACTCTCATTCATTCATCTCCTTATATGACTGAAACAGAAGCATAAGACTACATAAAATAAAGGCGGTTCATAATCAAGATCATATATGGCAGATTGTCGTCACATTCTGGGATGATTTTCATACAAAGTTAGACCCAAGTACAAATGAGGCTTTGTTAATCCTTGTGATTATGAGCGCAGTCTGTTTTTCATTCTGTTGAGAATGGATGTAGAGCTATGTCCTGCACCTCAGGAAGTTTCCACTGGCTCTGCCTAGGTGCTGTCAGTTTGCCCTTTACACAGCTCACTCTCTCTTACACACACACACACACACACACACACACACACACCTTGAGACAAAAACACAAATGCTCACAAAGGATAAGTGATGCGAGTTATGCGAAGGTGCCCAAATATGATGCTAGATACCTGATCTATCCTGTGAGGTACTGTGTGAATATATATGTGTGCGTGCGGTTATGTGTCCATCAGAGGTAAGAGGTAGTTCTGCGATGCACACACCCACACACAGGTTGCTCTGGGGGGAAAACAGGCTTCAAATAAACAAACAAATACACAGGCACTCAGTATGAGGGAGAAAGAGAGAAGGACGAGCAGACGAGTAAGAGAGAGAGAGAGAGAGATCAGGAGCCAGTGATTTTCCACCTTTTGCACTTGAAATATTTTTTACATCAAGTTACTGAGACAAGCTTACAGTTCAGCGAGTTCATAACCATGATTAGCTGTGTGTGTGTGTGTGTGTTGGGTAGGTCACCATGTTAAGCTACGGTATGATTATAATGGGTCTTGATGAGCTGAAAGATAATGAAAGGCTACACTAACTTCCTTTGGTATATCAAACGGTCCACATGCACACACACACACATTAATACAGCCATACGCAAATGTACATGGGGCTGCAATCCTGATTTCAATTAAGTCTTGTTTTAAATAAAGGATGTGCAAAGTTAAATTGGCAGTAATGGCAAATTTTAGCTTAAAGTTTGCTTCATCTGTGTCCAGTAAACCAGCCCACTGTGGGCTAATTGTCCAAAATGAGCAACAATTAAAAAACCTACAGAGCAGAAAAGAAGAAGCAGGAGGCTGTAATGGCTACTTTTACTGTATGTCAGACGTCTGTATAGTGTACGTGTGTTTAATGTTTCATCTTGAGCTCAGGTTAATACTTGGTTTAACAAAGTTGACCATGTTCCCACTGGACGTTGAAACATGTTTAGAAAATAAAACACATTCGGATGCTGTTAAATGAACTTATTGAAAAATAATCAATGATAAGTTAGTGTGATGTATGAATTCTATTATACAACACTGTTCATTATTTCTTAAATCTGATTGATCAGAAGGTGTTGATTATTTTTCTATAACAGCAAATCATCGGTTTATATTAATGCACTTGCTCAATAGATTATCATTTCTATAGCAACAACAAATTCACTTGTGTATATCGGACGCGCAACACAATCAAAATATCTTAAAAACAGAACTAAGGAACGTATTGCACAAGAACAATATACCACAATATAACAATATACTGATCTAAAATGTGATTAGTGGAAAAGAATTACATTTTGGAGAACAGGTCATCAGGATTATCAGGAGCTGTGGCGCAGTGGTAAAGTGCTCGCCCTATCATCCGGAGATCGCTAGTTCGATTCCCGGGTGATGCTGCAACTTCTCGCAGCCGGAGGTCTAGAGAGAGCTGACTGGCCGAGCTCTCACAGAGGGGAGGGATGAGAGGTACTTAGTGCTCCCACATTAATGACGGCTCTACAGACAATCTGTGAGCTCACGCAAGCGGAAGGAGCGAATAGCGCTGTCCTCCGAGTGTGTTACGCCGCCCCCAACGGTGCGTGAGTGAGCAGTTTGAAAAGATGCGGTCGGCTGGCGTCACGTGGTTCGGAGGAAACACGTGATAGTCTGAGTGGTAGACTGAGTGGTAGTAGTAGCCTTAATGTGGGAGCCCCCTAGTATACAACAAAATTAGGTTCGAGAAAATTTTTCCCCCCAAAAAAAGCATGAAATATTCTGATTTTTTTTTCTCAAATCAGTATCAAGCTAATTATTCAACACTGTTTTAAACTACTGAAAGCTAAAAGCTAGTTAGCTTAGTGTCTTAACACCATTTTTGTCATTGTTGCAGGGCACAAATTCCTTAATACTGTTTTCCTATTTGTAAAATTTATTTTAGCATTGTGATAATTATTAGCTAAATCTGACTGTAATTGTACAACATGAAGCAGTAGACAACAGTGCACAATAAAAGGTACACACATACAAAGCACAAAGCACAGCACAAAGCACAGCATCCCGTCTGCTAGTTAGCGTCCAGTTATATTGCTAACAAAATGTATGATGAATAATTAAACTGGTTATTTTAAAAAGGTCTGTTTCCTACATGATTATTGCCAATTATATTTTTGTATTTCTAAAATAATTTCACCATATTGGGATTTCTAAAAGTCAGTTTTTTAAACAAGTAAACATTTTAGCATTAGAAAAAGGCCCTGCTTGGAAGCTTATCTAAAGCCCCTGGTTGTAAAAGTAAAACCCTCAGTGGGACAAGCTGAAGAACCACTTAAGGTGTTATGCGGAGACCTTTCCCATGAATTTTTCATACGGTTCCATCACTAATTGCTGTAGAGTCCTACATTTTGTACATTTAATAGATTTTGAACAAACAACAGACCAGATTTCAGTTAATTTTAGTACAAATTAATTATTCAACAGTAATAATTACACATTCCATATTAATGAGTGCAGATCACGTCTTTTAGGAAGCCTCAGAAAATAAGCACAGACTGACCTGAGACAACTACGCATGGTTAATCCAGCCCATAAAATGATGTTTCTTGTCAGTTTCAATTTAGTCCCAGCCTACCTTGATCTAGCTCATAAATATATATCCATTTTGGTCTCTGGGTATGACCATAACAATCATTTGGGGGTCAAAAGGTTTTAAAAATGAACATCTAAATGAACTACTAACATATGCCAGGTGTGATTTCATTCTTTCATTTATTATTGCGCTGACTGGATGGAGGTCCTTTACTTACTGTGCCTCCTGTTTGCAGAACACTGCGCATCATTCTGCTTGCTTCATTACACCTTATTCTAACTCAGTTCAGGGAGAATCAAAAGGACATTACTGCATCAGTATTGCACCATTTATGTAGCTATAAAGGGAGTAACTGCAGCTATAAAAGTATATGGAATGTAAAACGAGAGCTTGGATATGTATATATGTGTGGCTATATATGTGTGTGTGTGTGTGTGTTAGAGGATGGGGTGTAACAGGTGTAAAAGTGCACCCCATAATGGTATTTACCAGCTGTGACTTTCTCAGGAGGATATTAACCTTGCTGTAAAAAACTGCTTAGTGCATCTAAACCACCAAAAAAGCTCTTAAGTATATACAGAAAGGGCGTGTAGATTAAGTAAAAGGTCAGGCTGAGTCAGCACATATCTGTATAAACACATGCACAATCTGTAATTACATTAATTACAGACAGGTTCAGTGGAAATATTTTTTATCTTCTTTATTTATAAATAAAATGATCCTAAAACAGGAAGGACGAGTTTGGTTACCCAGTGCAGTAACGCAGAATCAGTGATCAGGTAAGCACTTGGATGATTGCATGATTGCATGAAGCCATGTAAATGTGTTAAGCAGAAGCCATCAACCACATTACAAGATCTTGCCTAAAGTTCACTGTGTTAATTAGTGTAAAGAGCAGAAGAAAGTAGGTGTGATGCATGTGTTACTGCATGGAAGTCAATCAGTTCCCTATAAAAGCATGACCAAAATGAGAAATGAAATTACCACTTATTAGTAAGGAACCACAAAATGCAACATTCTCTGTCCTGAGTTGATAAACCTAACCGAAAAGCTTCATGTCTGTTAAATAAAAACAGAGATCTGTTTTGCAATATGCACTTGACAATAGTGTACTTGCAAGAACTGCTCCAGGAGAGCTGGCCTTCATGTCTTAAAATAACATCTGACTACTTTAAGTTGTTAATTGATTACATAATTCAACTGTGTTAATTCATAATTTTGAAATGTCCAGTATTATTTGAAAACATAGAAAATAAATCACTAAACAAAAAACAATGAATTAGAAGGTGTGTTCAAACTTTTGACTGGTACAGTGCATCAAACACTTTGATTTGAAAACTATTATGCTTTCCTTGAAGATGTTGTGGCTTTTTTAAGTGTAAGGAGCAGGTGGAGATTGGAATTACTTTATATCCCTGCTGTTCTTCATAAACTTTATGTAGAGGATATTATTATTTCAGACCTATTACGCTTATACTATTGCAGTGGCCTAAACTCAACAGCAAAGACAGAAATTACTATTAACTGTTTGCCAATTACCCACAGTTATAATTGTGTTATTATTTTAATCCTACTTTAGGTTGTTTACCCTCATCAGGACTAATAAAACAATAATTGTATACTATAACTAATAATATAATGACATCGACCACTGCATGTTGGTATGGTTTAATATTTTAAACCATAAAAGCAGAATCTTGGGAAACAACACTGGCATCCTTAATGTGCAGTTTATTATTATTCGCAGATTTTTATACTTAACACAGAGTAGTGTATAGGACTGTATATGCAACAGCCCTGTGATCTGGACTGTTGCAACACAATAAACCTTTACAATTTCATACCTTTTTTTATTCATTGTAAAGCATATTATTCAGGAACTGGAATAACTAAGAGCTAATAAGAAAGGTGTGCAGTTAAAATGTGAAGTTACAGTGTACGGCCAGAAACAAATATCTCAACAATATGTTCTAACTTATATAGTCTGTTGTTTGTTGTGCTCTAGTACATTTGTAGTTGTTTCTACAAAACATCCAGTGATTTTTCCAAAGTAAAAGCCTGTGCTCCATCTTAGTGGCATTTCCCATAATAGCTTCAGCAAGTCATCTAAGGACGAAATTAAACTTCAAATGCCTCACATAACCTCTTGGTCCAACTAGAATAGCAACTAGAATACTGGAGAAAAAATGAAACTGAGCTTTATATATATTCATGTCAGACAACATCATGGTGTCTTAGGATCTATTATAATGATTTGATAGAGGCAAATACTGTACATAGACATTGTGCTAGTTGGAAGTGTGATAGTCTTCATCTTCTATGAATCCACTGGTTTTATGTACAGTACATGTTTTATAAAACTTGCTATAAGCAACGATATTGTAGAAATTATGCCTAAATAATTAGCGATCATAAATATCACTGGTGTAACTACAAGGTTTTTGGTTCCTGCCTTAGTGTCTGTGTGCATGGAGTTTGCATGTTCTCCCTGTGCTTGGAGGGTTTCCTCCTACAGTCCAAAGACATGCAGATTAGGCTAGTTGGTGCTTCCAAATTGTCCGTAGTGTGTGAGTGAGTGTGTAAGTGTGTGCATGCTTGTATCCTGTTATGACCTGGCACCCAGGCCAGGATGTACCCCTCCTAGGCTGCTAATCTCCGTGACCTTGTATAGGATAAGCGGTATAGTGATTGAGATTGAGCCACAGTATATGAGTAAAAACTCCCTTTATTTCTCTACATAATCCCCTGCTAGACTAATACTAATACTAATACTAATACTAATACCCAGCATTTCACTAGTGCTTAAATACCATCAAGGTAGAAAGTTTTCTCAGTACGCCAGAGCCATGATGGCCTGCTTTACATCTGAAACGCTGGCCTCCCAGGAACTCCTTTAATGGCCTAAACATGTGGAAATGGCTTGGAGTGAGATCAGGACTGTACAGGGAATATGGCAGTAACTCCCAGCCGGGTTTGTGAAATGTGCAAGTGGTGTTCCTAAATGATTGTGTGTACAGTTCCCACAGACAGAAGAAAGGATTAGGTGTTCCACTCACTGAATGTTCATAGGAACGAGTGCACTGGGCTCTGAGCCACCTCGGCTGGGACTGTCATTCATGGATGTTGAGACTTCTTTAAAATCTTTGCACCATTCAGATGTTTTACTGTGGCCAAGAGTCTTCTGTCAATCAGTTTTACATGTTCATTCATGAGAAAGGTTTGACTTGAACGCGCCTCGAAGTGTTAGCTTTTTGTACTGTTGCTGTTTTGAATTGCTGCACAAATGCTAGTATTATTATCTAGTTTTTATGCGGAATAATGAAAAGCACAATTTAATTTAATACAGAATTTATAAAGTAAAGGAATCAGAGTGCAATATTTAATTGTAGCTAAGAATCAGTGGAAATAACTTGTGAACGGCAGGGGTAAAGAACTGTATGGAAGTGTGTGAATCCTAAAAAAGATGATACAGCACCTGGAAGTATAAATTCCTAAATGGCAATGTTTTAGAAATCCTGGACTGCTTTATACTGTAACATGAAACTGTATTGAAATGGCCGCAAGTCATCTCACAGCAGGAACCAGAGCCCAGGTTCTTCAATATTAATGTCAACTTAATGTCTGGTTAATGCCAGATTCGTCTGTAAATTCGCTTGAAGCCCAATGAGCCCTCCCTATTATTCAACTGCTCTTTCAACTGCTATATTCAGGCTAAAACTACTCTCATAGACAGCCTTTTGCATTGCAAAATCCATGCCTGCTCTGCTCTCTTTCTGAAAGCAATCAAAATAGCACTTCCACATTGTACCATGAAGAAACTGCAAATGAACAAAAAGTGATGCATGATCTACTGCTAATAGCAGACAGGAGGAGATACTATAGCTTCGTTAAAAATGGAAAAGGAGAAATAAATACAAAGCAGTATGGCATTCCTGTTATATACACTCCACTGTAGTCATGATAAATTAAACTTCTTTAAAACTTGAAATGTTTTTAAAAAATGTTTCCTAGTGAAATAAGAGATGTGATTAGAGCTCCAAGTCCATCCCTTTACTCTTATCCAGAGGAGGACAGTTGGCATGGCAACAATGTTCATTTGTCTCCAAAAAAGACGCAGAGGTGGACAAAGTGTATGTGTGTGTGTGTGTGTGTGTGTGTGTGTGTGTGTGTGTGTGTGTGTGGTTGTGTGTGTGTGTGTGTGTGTGTGTGT
>JAOTRS010000015.1:12914688-12937158 GCA_028565755.1 Dinotopterus cunningtoni | reverse complement strand
GAAGAAAAAAAACACAATGGACTTTTGATTTTAGTGACGATATATATACGTTTTGTATATAAATTTTGTGTTAGCAATCAATGCTAAGAGTAACTACCGAGTCATTTAGGCATGCTGGGATTTTTAAGTAATTTACAAACACATCTGGGATTGTTGTGTTTTGTTTTCACCATCACTTTGCAAATCACCATCACTTTAAAAAAATTTTTCATGATGCACCAGTTGATCAGCCAGTGACCAGAATTGTCTGTTTTTCAGCTTGATCAGCCATGACCGATCACGCTGGACATAACTGATTCTGTGCCTGAGTAGTAGGTTCTGAGTAGTGCAACAGAAACGCATTTTTATGCGTTATTTCTCATGCAGAATTATGATTATGATTATTTTTATTATTATTAAAGTTGCACATGTTAAAAAGCCTCAGATTGGGCTTTATCTCAGTAACCACTGAATTAGTTTCAGACCCACTCATCCAAGACTTTGGAGGGATTTGAGGTGGTAAAATGTCACTGTTTCTTTATAATTCTACAGATGGTACACTCTAAACTATTCTCACACTAGCATCCCGTGTAGTATAATTATTTGTTTAGAAATAAAAATTATGGTAGATGACAGAGACATGCCACTCAGTAACATATCAGTATGTATGTCAAAGAAATGTAGCTTTTTCTTTAAACTAATTTTAAGTTAAATGTTAAAGTCTTATATTTGAAGATAGTCTGCATCCTTTATAAATGCTGCGCTTGGTTTTAATGGTTTTAAGTCTTAAAATTGTAACAAAATCTAAAAAAGATGTAATATTAAATCATAATATTATAAAATCATGACACTAACAGAATCACAATATTAATTAAATCAGCACCTAGGTATCGTGGTATTGTATCGGTTGGTGACTGGTGACTCCCATCCCTAATCTCTACACACTTGATAACAGGATACGATCAATAACAACAACACAGGTACAGTATAACAACAATGTTTTACATTCATTGTTGCGGCCTGAAAGTAGAAACTAATTGTTTGGAGAAATATGTGAATAGAAATGGAAGAAATGTCAGATAACACAAATTATAAGATTCCGAGAAACCAAGTTAATCGTTTGGTTTTATTGGTTTATAACATCACACCTAATGTACGCACAATTGATAAATGTGTCTTGTTTCACTGATTTTTAGTCACTTTTAGCTCACACACATAGCAAATATACAAAATACAAAAACAGCCACCTGTTGTTTTGTTAGGCTTATATACTGGAAATTACTGTATAACTTTTATATACCAACTTTACTTTCTTAAATTACAAAATGGAAAACAAAACCTAATAAACAAGTCAATTCTGTACTCTCACACACCGATCTACTTTAGTGTAAGTCTCCTGTGAATATGCTTTAATAATTTATGACATTTCAGTCTTTCAATGCTAAAATTAAGTTATAAAGTTGATATTTAAGAAACAATACCATACCATAAGCTTCCTAGTGTTATTCTCTATTTTCCCCTACAGTTCTCTATTCTAGCAGAAAGCAGAAGTGTTTGAAATTCCCTTTCAGATTCACTTCCTAACCCCCTACACCTTTGGAAATGGAGTTGTGTGTGTATCTGTGTATCAGATTCAGACATCATAAATAACTGAAGCATTTTAACATGCCATGATGTAACTGGGCTTAATGGGTTTGCAATTCGGTCCACTGACAGAGGCAATCATTGCATAGCAGAGCTAATGTCCACCAAAGAAAAAAAGATATCCTGTGAATACTGTCTTTGTGTCGCACTGATACATGATAAATGCAGATGGTTACAGTTCATCAAGGCCTTATTGCACTAGTTTAGATGATATTCTCAGAGAATGTTGTTATAAAGAACAGATTACCAAATATGTTGGATTTGATTCTTCTGTTATCAAAAAGAGCATTTTTTACAACAGAACTGAAATATGTGCCTGTTATCAAGGCAGTAGATATGAGTAATGAACTTGTCCTTACGTGCACTGCACCGAATTGTGCGCAACATGATGCTTATTCCCGCCTTTTACTTCATACTGTGCTGTGATTGGCTGGTTGAGATGTTAATCAGGCTGAAGGCCTGTCTTCTGTGTATATAATGGTGGTTTTTGGTCAGTTTCTTAAGTTCCTCCACCTTTTGATCAACTCCCTGTCGTGCTTGATGAAAGCTTCTTGTGGATTCTTTGTTTGATTGATTGGAGCAACGATAAACACAGAACGTATGCATCTTGAGAGGTTGTCATACTGCTTCATGTGTACAGAAAATCACTTCCTCACCTCCAGTTGCAGTTTGTGCATTGTGCAATGCAGCAGACGTGACATCATGTGCGAACAACCTTTCATTATCTCTCTACTTCTACTTGTGATAAACTGATTGTTTATAAAAGCTATAATGTAAGCAATAAAAGGTACTAACTTAAATTTAACTATGAATTGATTACAAAACATGAAGTATCTTTAAATTAAAAGAAATAAAAAATTGTCAGCAAACTGCTGTGGTAAAATTGTTTTTAAATCTTTTTAAGAAATTTCAGGGCAGGCTGCTATAGAAAACGAATCAACTTCAAGGCTATAACTGTAACTCCACTTTGCATAGACCGCATCACACTACTCCATCCTTGGTTGTTTTCCAATAACAGCACACAACCAAGTGAGATGGTTATCACATAATATTAGCACACGTGCACATCCCTGTAGCGAGAATAGATACTGCGTCTAGCTTTTTACACCACACCATTTGCTGAATCTGGGCATATTAAATGCCGGGAAGGACAAACTAGAGAGAAGGTTAATGATAAAAGAAGAGGAAAGAATGAATAAAATGAACAAAACCAAATAATTGTAAAGAGGAAAGAGGGAAAATGTGAGAGAGAAGAGAAATGGGTTTTTACAGCCATTACACACAGAACAGTTTACAGCTCATTAAGGCTAGAAACAATAAAGGGTACACAAAAGATCAAGGCTCTGTGTGTGCGTGTGTGTGTGTGTGTGTGTGTGTGTGTGTGTGTGTATGTCTCTCTGTAAAGTTCAGTGTGAGGCTGTTCCACCTGAGAAAGCAACTCAGCAGTAAGAGACACCATTATTCCACCAAAAAGAATGTGCTTGGCTAAAACCAAAATCACGACACAGTGGGGAAGAAATTTTAAATGGCTTTTAAAATTTAATTTGCTTTCTTCATTTTTTCACTGGTGCATAAATAATACAGACTTACTATGCTATGCATTTGTAATTGTAAATGGAAAACTCTAATGTGATGAAAGAAAATATTGATAAGCCATTACTTTGCAATTTGTTAAAATACAATTTCAGAGTTTCATCATCAGCCTTTTACTGCACATTACTTTTTATTTATCTATTTAGACAGCAGGGTGTCTTAGTGGTTAGCACTGTCGCCTTGCACCTCCAGGGTCCCTGTTTGCATGATGTTTGCATGTTCTTCCCGTGCTTGGTGAGTTTCCTCTGGGTACTCCAGTTTTCTCCCACACTCCAAAGACATGCAGATTAGGCTACTAGTTCCCAAATTGCTTGTAGTGTGTGTGAATGAGCGTGTGAGTGTGTGTTTGTGGGCCCTGTGATGGATTGCCACCCCATCCAGGATGTATCCCGCCTCGTGCCCTAAGTCTCCGGGGATAAACTCCAGGCCCCAGAGACCCTGTACACAGGACAAAGCGGTATAGACGATGAGATGATGACGACGACGATGATTTATTTATTTATTGTATAGGGATTTTAACCAATATTCCCCCCTCCCTGAATGTAACTAAAACATTTTTTGTTTTTTTTTGCAACATATTATACTTTAAACCATTTCAAATTTCCCTGCACTATTGAAACGCCAGGAAAGAAAGACGTATTTTGGGGTTATTTAGTACAGAGTGAGCTTATTTGCTATAATTTGCTTGTGCAAATGAAACAGCTCATGGTGACAGTTAGAGGTCTATATTTATTCTCATATTTATTCATTCAAAGTCACTTGCCAATGAAATCTGCAAATATAGAGTTTCCAGTTTATTTGGTGCTAAATATGTGTGTCTAATAAACACACAACTCAGTGTACATATAAAATGACATTTTTAACAACAGTTTGAAACATTACAAGGACTGTGGCAAAGAGTGTGTACACTGCTGAACTAAAGATATAAAAGAGAAGTACTACAATAAACTTTGCTCATTTTAATACCCAACCCGGAAACAATGCTGCCAGGTATAAAACTCAAGTAATGGGGATTTCCTTCTTCCCCTTTTGCAAAACATTTTCACATTGTTGTCTAATTAATACATCCTCCCAATTTTGTTATAATTTCCTCCTTAATCTCAACCTTAAGCTATGTCTTCCTTATCACACCGTAGTTCTCGATCGCATTAAAGCAAATACAAGCCTCCTCAGAGATACAGAGTACTACACTGCCGCATTTTTACTTTTTAACCACTCCTCTTGGAAGCACATATGAGAATCGTGATAAATATTGAGCTAACAGATGTCCACTATTTGTCAGCATCACTCTGACTGCCTGGGGAAAGAGGAAGGTCATCCTTCATGGATCCCTACTGAGTACAGGGTCAACTGATACTGCTCTCCTGGGCGTGAGTTACACCTGACATCTGCATGTTTTACAGCATGACCCATGTGCGGCAAGTTTCATATTCTCACCTATGTACATCCCCTTGGTACTTCTGTAGAATAAAAAGCTTGGCGCTGTTGAATTTGCGATGCTGATGGAAGTTTTTTAAATTCATAATATTAATGCTTTCAGACATGCCACATAAATAGATTAAAACGATCTGAAATTGTTCATATTGGAAAGTTTTTTTTGTTTAGCATTTATGGAAAGCGTCACCACTGTGTAAACTGTATCTTTATGTTTATTTCACCTAAGGAAAGTTTTTCGCGATTGCTGTATGCTTTTTCTTAGTAGTAAGATTATTTCTGTCTTATCTTTAGGAGAAAGTGTCATTTTTCAATAAACACGAAGGGTGATCATGTCATACTGGGCCTTGTGATAAATGACGGCGTAAATTTGAATGACATTTGCAGGAGACTTTAAGCGCAGTACGGTGATGAGACTCTTAGTCGCAGTAAAACATTTGAATGGTGCAAACGTGTCAAAGAAGACTGTACATCCGTGAATGATGATCCCCGCCAAGGTGGCTTGGAGCCCACTACAGTCGTTCCAGTGAACGAGTAGAGCACATTTTCCAAGGCATTTTCCAATACCTGACAGTACTGAAATAATTCAGTGACATAAACCCTGCGCTTACATTAAACATTTCTGCTTATCCAGAAGTTTCAGAAGGCAAAAAGTTGTTTTTTTTAGGACACAGCCTAGTGTTAACGGTATTTAAAAAAAACAGTAATTACACAATTTCCAGTATATCATCCACCCAAGTCTAGAATATACTCTATCTATGTGATTACACAATGACGTGGTTAAAACATACCCTCACCCTGCACATGGGTCACAGCCTGTTTCCTCCCAGGCTGTAATAACACATTATCTCCAACCATTCATCAACAACGGATTATGGTATACAGGGGAATTAGTTCTTCGCTATTTATCCCTCACACACATACACACAAGAACTGATTACTTCCATTATGCAGTTTTAAAAAGCCAACAATAATGGACACCCCTGCACACACACACACCCACACAAGAACACACCCTAAACTTGCCACAGGAAAATTCAGAGACCAAAATTCAGTGGGCCATAGTGCGAAGAAAAAAACGGGGGAAAGAAGTGTGTGTGTGTGTGTGTGTGTGTGTGTGTGTGTGTGTGCTCTGTGATTTCTTGTTGAAGTTATTTCTGAAGATTACAGATTTCCCATTGGCAAAATATAGGTCAAGGGAACTCCACCCAAAAATACACACACACACACACACACACATTGATGGTTGAATACGATACACTTTCCTAAATATATTCGGGTAATGTATTCCATTTTAATCCAAAAAAGTTAACCATTTATGTACAAGGGGTGTTCACGTCAAACCGGGACTTTCCCATGAATGATGGTATAAAACCGACTGACATTTACAGGAAACTTCAAGAACAGTACAGTGATGAGACTCTTAGCCACAGTAAAACGTGAACAGTGCGAACATTTTAGAGAAGGCTGTACATATGTGAATGATGATCCCGGCCGTGGTGGCTCAGAGCCCACTGCATTCATTCTGGTGAACATTCAGTGAGTGTAAATGCCTGATGTTTAAAAAACGAAGGATAACTAACAAGTCGCCAACTTTGCCAAGAGATGCTTTTGTCTGTGGGAACTGAACACACAATCATTTACCAACACCGTTTGCACATTACAGGACCTTGACTGGGAGTTATGGTCACATCCCCTGTGCAGTCCTGACCTCGCTCCAAGCCATTTTGGTCCATTAAAGGAGTTCCTGGGAGGTCAGCGTTTCAGATGTGAAACAGGAAGTCCAATAATGGCTCAGGCGTTTTGAGAAAACTTTCTACCTTGATGGTGTCCAAGCACTAGTGAAACACTGGGATGAGTGTATTAGTGTAGCAGGGGATTATATAGAGAAATAAAGGGAGTTTTTACTCTCATAACTGTGTTCAGTTATTCTGCATAATCAGTGCAAAAAGTCCCAGGTTTGACATGAAAGCCCCTCGTATTACGTAACAGAATACATTAAGAAAATATTAACATTGGAAACAACTGTGCTGTATCTTCATTCTACAATTTTACTACACACCCTGGTTCTACTGTATAACATCTATACAAACAGGTACTGCTAAATCTCCAATGTTTTATTTGTTTTATTCACTTCATACAAGAGCTATTTGCCAATCTTGGAACTCGAATTAATAACATACACATTCTGTTTTTATATCAGTTTTTGCAGTCACTTCCTGCTTGTCCACTGTGGCCAAATCTGTCATGTGTCACAGATACAACTTCATTAAATATTTAAGCGAACGCTCTGGAGAACATTCCTTAATTAAGTTGTGTTTGGAAGACTTTAGATAAGAATTAATTGAGTGTGGGTGGGCATGAGGGAAAGTCTGTGATCCCGGGGGGACAACAGGAGACACGGTGTGAAGTTGTGATGCTGTGGTAGCTTTTAACTTTCTCTTCATATATTTACATTTCAACTTTCTTTTTATCTTAAAGGTCTGATATAGCAATTATAATGACTGCAACATAATCATTATTATTACTATTAAATGAATAGTAGAGTGGCGGTGAAAATGCTGTGTGTGTGTGTGTGTGTGTGTGTGTGTGTGTGTGTGTGTGTGTGTGTTATACATCTACAGAATAAGGACAATAGCAGAGACAAGAAAAAAAAAAGAAATAGAGACAATAGGGGGCTGGACGATAAAATAATATAAATTTTGTGATGAATTATACTGTGGTAGGCGGCACGGTGGCTTAGTGCTTAGCACTGTTGCCTTAGACCTCCAGGTTCTGAGTTTGATTCCTGCCTCAGGTCAGTCTGCATGGAGTTTACATGTTCTCCCTGTGCTTGGTGGGTTTCCTCTGGGTATTATGGTTTCCTCCCACAGTCTAAATACATGCAGCGGTTTGTTTGCAAACATATGTCACCATGCACAGCATTTACTGTACAAATGTCTTCAGTGAATATAATGATATTTTTGTCATATCCTCCAAGACACAAAAATTAGGGTAAGAGAGGAAAAAAAAGCTAATTGCTTTTCCTCTCCTGCTATATGTCCGTGCCGCTCATTCACTCAACATTCAAAACTTTACACACACACACACACACACACACACACGCACACACACACACCAGAACTGGAATCCTCATCACCGAGACCACAGTTTGGCCAAAAATGTACAGAACAAATGCAGACACACGGCTTCTACAATGTGCACGTTCGACTCAGAGCTTCTCAGAAGATCGTAGTTCAGAGGTCAGACTGAGGACAGTCAGGCTGTTGAGTCAGCACCCTCCAGCCTACTTACTCTTAGACAGACTGCTAAACAGACCCCCTACACACACACACATAGCTGAGGGAGAGTACTGTGTGGTTAGATGTGAGAAACGGAGCATTCATGTGCATAACTACAATCAGACAGTCGGAAAGAATTTGGAGAAGTTTGAGTCATGGCCATGACTAAGAAGGGGTACTAGAGGGGCAACTTAACATTCTCACCTCAGAACACAAAATAATATATTTTATACTCCTGTACCTTGATTTTCGAAAATTGGGTTACCTGAAATCAGAGCAATCTAAACCTCAAGACTGAAATATCACAGAGAATATCTAATAGTAAATGATAAAGGAAAAGACCTCTTGTGAGCTGAAACCGTCTTTAGGTAAAGATTCATGCGGTGAAACACACACACACACACACACGCACACATACACACACAGACTTTCCTATTTCTTTATGCCAGGTGTTCTTTGAAGGATCTTTTATCAAACCTACTGCCCTCTGTTTCTCCCTTGTGTCCTCTTTTCCTCTGGCTCTGCCATATAAATCAACCTGAAACCCAAAACCTGTCACACTCGCACACACACACACACACACAATGGCTGTGACAACGGCTGTCACTGCTCATCTTTTCTCGGTTTACCTTCAGTCTGGCATCTCATAGTGCTCTCAAGTCACATTCAGACTGACAAGACACATGTGCCCACACACACACACACACACACACACACACACACACAAAACAATATCATATATACATAGTAGTGAAGCATATACATGTTGAAAAGCTTGAAAACCTGTTAGAATTTGAGATAATCTAACAATCATTCTTAAAAAGTGAGTCATTTACAGTCTTATGGTGAATATTATTAAAGGACTAAGACTGACAGGCTACTCTGGAAAGTGTGGGTTTAATGCAGGGCTGTCAAATCTTATCCAGAAAGATCCAGTGTGGGTGCAGGCTTTTATTCCAACCAAGCACAAGCCACACCAGCTAGTCTATTGAGCGTCTATTTAAAAATAATTAAACAGGTGGAATCAGATGTGGCTTCTGCTTGGTTGGAATGAAAGCCTGCACCCACACCGGCCCTTTCCCGGATGAGATGTGACACCCCTGGTTTAATGCAAATAACCTGAAAAAAATGTTGGTGTGAGATTATAGGCTCTATTTCTGTGCTGTAACAAGGAGAATTTGCATAAATTAGTGGTATAACGCTAGTGTATGGCTAATTAAGTTTGGCTTGAGCTCAATTTTGTGGTGATATAAATCGCAGTGGGACTTTTGAGGTCGAAAACTGCACTTGTGATGCCACCCAAGGAGGCACTAAAAGTCTTGCCACAGGCTCTTGCAGTTTTTTTTCTGGACGTTTACTACAGTCTTAAAAATGCTTCACGTCCTAAAGGATGCACACAGTAAACAAGTGCATAGCAATGCTGTTTTTTTTTTTTTTGTTGTTTTTTTTTGTTTTTTTACAGCTTTTGTTCTTCCTGTGTCCATTTGGGTTTCCTCTGAGTTTTCTCCCACTTTCCAAAAACATGAAGGTTTTTGAATTGGGGATGCTAAATTGGCCTAGACTGACATCACATCCTGCATTATACCCAGTGTTATCAAGATCGGCTCTGGATCCACTGTGATCCACTGAATCAGTTTAAAGAACATAAGTTAAAGAATGAACAAACAAACAAATGAATTCCTAAAGACTTTTTTGATTTGTTACTCTTGAGATACTTTTGAATGTTCTGTATGAAACATTGTTTCTCTTTAGTTAAAGGTTCTAAGTATATCCCCTTTCAATTCCAAAGAAGAATCTTTAATTCTATTTAAGTTAACATAAATAGGTTACATAAATGGATATTTACTGACTATTAATGAATTCTGGCTACTAACTGTGAGTGAAACAGCTGACACATCATCATGCTCAGAATATATTTATATGAGCGGTCAATAAAATGTGTAGTGAAGCTAATTAAATACCCGCTTTAAGAAATTAGACTCTTCAGGCACGTGAACACACCCACAGTGTGTTCATAAAGAAATGCATTTGTTGGAATTAGCATCAGACAGCCAGCTATTTTTAACCACTAAAATACCAACTTTACATGTGTAAGTAACTCAGATTGTAAGCCATTACTAAAATAGCACTGTACTGAGCCTCTGGCACACACTTAGCTTTAAAGGGGGACAAGAGGAATTGATTTGGCTGAATAATTGCATCTATGATCAGGAAAGAAATTGCATACATTTATAAATGTATTAACTTAATAGGGGGAAAAAATTAATACCTAGTTCTTAACTCTTAAATCTGTTAAGTTATTCATTCTGATTAATCAGCAGTACTGATTTATTTTTTGTCTTTTTCTACCAGAGCAGTTTCAACATTAAGGCAACTCATAGTTTTTTCTAAAACTTTGTTTCCATAGCAACAACTAATTCACAGCGACTTTAACAAAACCTAATATAACATTTAAACATTAAAAACTTGACGTTATTATACACACACACACACATGGCGGCATTGATGGTTTCCTTCGGGTATTCCAGTTTCCTCCCACAGTCTAACTCATGCAGATAAGACTAATTGCCGTTCCCAAATTGCCCTGAGTGTGTGAATGCATGTGTGAATGTTGCTGGGACATTGAACTATAGTCATTAAAATTGGAATGAATACAAAAATACAATGGTCACCATTAACCTCCACGATCCCTAGTTGGGGAAAATCGCCTGCAAGTTTCACCGTTTCACCGTTTCATGAGCATGATGGATAATTCAGACCAAAAGAACAAGTGAATACTTAAGTTTAGTGTTTAACAAAAGCCCTTTCTTCTCCTTTCTATGATTTCCCATTTGATCAGTCTCTCAAAGAAGAGCCTGCAGGTTAAGTCATGTCTTGTTGTCAAACAAAATCTGTGACAAATATTATCTGATGATCTCATGACGTTTGTGAAGTGTTTTCTTAAAAAAAAAAATACTCGTCATAATTCGTCCAGTTTGAAAAAAAATGTGAAAAAAATGAGGAAAGTCGCCCACAAGTTTTGCCGTTTCATGAAGTGAATGGACTGGCGCATTGTCATGAAGAAAGTGCACTTCAATTTTTTCAAGCTGGTGCGTCATTTTGTTTTTAAGTTTTCATATAAAATTTCTATAACAACCAGTACATATTCAGAACAAAAGACTTTTATTGTAACATTGTGACAAACTGCCTGTTTTTGTTGTTTTATTAACTTTAAAAGAAATAAATAATTGACCCTGTTTAGGGAACCACTGTTTATATCTGCCATAATGTAAGAAACCTGCATTATGGGAATTTAACAACATTAAATATAGCTTTAAATGGATAAAAAGTATACATTCATTAATTAGTACAAATCACTCGTAGAGATCATAAAATAAAACACATTACAGTTTGCTGTTATTGAAAAAGATTTAACTTTGGTGTGATACAATCAACTTTACTGTGTTGCAGAGCGCATGACATCACTCTGCCGTTGATTTCTTCCTGTAACAGCACAAATCAAAGAGTTCTATTCATTACATAAAGCACTACCCTTTTATTGTTTGAAGGGTTCCATAAGTCAAGAATGAAATTTCCCCAGTGGACTGAACTTCCCAAGATGAGGAAAAGTAGGCAGAAATCCAATGAAGGTTATAGCTGAGCTAGGAGCAAGACAGCGCTTGTAACAAATGCTCTTATCACACTGCATTGGTACAAACTGATACTTAGGAAAAGACACAACAGCAGTCAGATACCAGGATAAGGTGCATATAGTTTAAGGATGTACAAAAAACATTATCCATAGGATCCAAGTCTCTCGCAAAGGACATTCTTGCACATAAAATGTGATCACTATCTATGTTCGCTGAGCATGATAGATGATTCAGACCGAAAGAACAAGTGAATACTTAAGTTTAGTGTTTAACAAAAGCCCTTTTTCCCCCCTCTCCCTGAATTCCTATTTGATCAGTCTCTCAAAGGAGAGCCTGCAGGTTTAGTCTTGTTGTCAAACAAAATCTGTGACTAATATTATCTGATAATCTCATGACTTCTTGTGAAGTGTTTTCTTCAACAACAACTAAAAAAAACTCCGTCAGTTTGAAAACAAATTTCACACAGAATATCTGAAGTCACGGCGGGTTCACTGCGCTTTTGGGCTGAAACTCGCAGGAGATTTCAGCTGCACTGACTGAGGCAGATACAGCAGCACGTTTTTACAGTCTGATGATTTAAGGAATAAGTCATCAAGGAATTTGGCTTTAATACAAGGGCTTATAAAAGTCTGAGGACTCTATCTCTCTTTTAGTAAGAAATAAAAACAAAAACACCCCCACACAAACATATGAACCCAGCTAAGATGAGAATATTTTAAAGGTTTTAACATTTATATTTTCACATTCGTTTAATCCTTGTTAGTTCATTGTTGTTTCCTTTTCTTCCCAAGTGTCATTTGTCATGTATAGACCTTTTTCTTCTGATATGAAATAGAATACAATCTTACGTTAAAATTTATACATACAGTATATCCCTGTTATATTTGTTTTTAAAATGTACTTTAGGTTGTAAATCAATCATGTGAAATATAAAACCGTTATAATGTATTTCATATTAAAGTGCCCAGTGGGCTACAACACAACTTTGACAACATGCCATCCATCTTTAAGTGTTGTCAACACCTACAGCACAAGATGAATTTTCACCTGGAGAGACCGCAAGCCCACCTGATCCCCAAAAGCTCACTTCTTGGGACAATTAATGCGAGAACTGTCTATCATGTGACACTCACTCACTCTCTCTTTATCAATGCTGCATTATCGTATGTACAGGGGGTCTGGAGACTATCCCAAGAGACCTAGGGCACAAGGCGGAGTTCACCCTAAACAGCGAGCAATTTGGAAACGGCAATTAGCCTTATCTGCATGTTTTTTAACCACTAAGCCACTGTGTCACCTCTATCACAGAACTTTGTCACATAAATTTTGGGAAACAAATGTTTTAGAAAGATCAGTTTAAAAGATTTGTTGGCCAGTGAGGATTGTCTGTTCTGCAAAGACAACTGGAGATACAGTGCAAAGAAAGTAGCTATATTTATTCTGAGTGCTATTGTTCTCTATTCGTACAAAATCATTATGATTGTGAAGTATGATTTTTACCTCATACTTTCACACAAATAGACAGACGATAAAACTGGGTTTAGGGATCTGCTGCATGTTAGAGTAGATGAATGTGGCTTTTTTATTATCCCTGTTTTTGCTACTGGGGATGGTTCATGCTGGAAAAAAATTCCAACATATATGAGATTACTTTAGCCACATGCTGAAAAAAATACACTGTGTAGTGTGCATTAGGCTTAAGACCATTTTCTCCATATCCTGGCCCAACATTGATTGAGAGGCAACCTTACAATGTAAAACAGGGAAGTGCTTTAAGACTTTGGGCTTTTTCAATTCGGATAAAAGTGTCAAGCCCTGCCAAGTGGAAGATAATACTAATAATTCATTGTTCCTCTATACATACGAGCCAATATCGACACAGTTCTTATATAAGAGACTTCTGGTATTTGGATCTTTCTCTATGCAGTTGTCGGTCTAGTGGTCTGTGCTTCGATGATAGTGTGTATGTGTGTGTACTGTATGTGTATGGACTCCCTGGTGTGTGATAACACGTCTGCAGGCTGGAAAGCCATCTGCCACTCAAGAGCTTCATCCATCAAAACAAAGCAGCAGTGGCGGCCAAACAAAACACTCCAATCCATTCACAGACCACACACCCAACGAGTGGATGAATGTGTGTGAATGGAGTCGGTGGGGGCAGGTGCCCCCTGGAGTGTAAGGATATGCCGGAAATCTTTAGATTGCCCAGTAGCTTGAAACCCATACTAAGAGCATTTGCAACAAGCCAGACACAGTTCCTAATTAAGCATGCTTTTGCTTTCATTGCATGTTGTAATGTCCATCAGGAGTGAGATTGAAGGTCAGTTTAATTCATGACTCAAAAATATCACGATAATCCCAGTTTAAATGTAGAGTATATAGCCAATTAGCTGGTTATAGAGCTGCTTAAGTCAGCAATGAGTATACACACACACACAGACACAGACAACATACATTCTGATTTATCAACTGGGAATTTTAATGCACAACATCCTTTCAGAATCCCTTTTCAATGCCTTCCAGCGGACTCTACAGCACAGCTCAGTCTTTTTTTTAACACTTTTTCGCCCCTTCTGCTCCTTTACTGTCAGTGACGGGGGGTTTATAATCCTCCTCTCGTATCAATTAACCGACCCGCTTTCTTTCAGTGTTAATTTATTCTCTTTCACTCTTTTATTTTTCAAACAATAGCCTCTCTAATTGCACTCACTGTAATCATTCAGTCATTTGTGTACACATACAGCTGAAACACATCTGCTATTTTATATTTCTGTCATTCTCTTTATTTTTGGCAGTGTTCACATATGGTGACAGGGAAACACTAAAATAGCATCCAAACAGGGTATAAATCTCTCTGTGACATTAGTGAGTTTCAGGTTGTGGGTTACAGTGGAAATGATTCACATACGCTGAAGTGACTCAAAAGGAAAAACATCACTAGAATCTCTTTAGGGACTTTAGCCTGCCTCACACAGAGCACCGAGTGAACTTCTTTCCCCTTACTTAAAGCTTCACTGCCTTTTTTTGTTTTTTAACTGCTATTTCCCTAGACAGTTCCCTCAGATGACTTCAAATACAAGAATGTATCTTCTTACTTAAGATGCAAAATGAGAATAAAAGACATACGCCCCCACAAATCTCCAATGATCACAATACTGTACAGTAAGTCCCCTACATACAAACATACAAACATGTTCAACCATGGAAGTTACACACATGTCCGTACATACATCCCTGGATGTCTGGAAGCAAGCATAAAAGCAGCAGCGATGAAGAACCGCCAAGCAATAACAAGATACAGTAAGGAATAAAAGATGGAGACAAAAGTTTAAATAATTGAAAGAATGCTCGTTCTTTTAACATGAATCGTTCAACCATCGGCACTATTCTAAAGAAAACTGTACTGTAATATACTGTGTAAAGCCAATTGTGTAAGTACCTGAACATGTTTGTTGGACTTACAAACAAACTAGACTTTGTTCGTATGTAGGTGACCTTACTGTATATACTGTAGATTCAGCTATCAACAAAGGAGTGTAGAGGAGAAGAGAAGGCAACTATTCACATGCACACAGAATATGTATACAATAGGATGTAGAGAACTACACACATACACACTCAGAGTATGTATACAGTCGAATGTATAGAATAACACAGTTAGCTCACAGTTTACTTCTCCATAAGAAGAGCATGAAACTGTAAATGTACAACAACAGAAACACCATGCTGACCAGCTGTAACCTTGAACCCCTGAGACTCTTAACATGGATCCATACCCATACAGGTCATTACCCCTGACTGGAAGATGCATTACTGCTCCCTGGGGAGGCAAAACTCAGCAGGAGCTAAAGAAAGTGCACTAACTGTGGAATATTAGATTACACAGAGTCTGGTTCATAAATATTTGTACATTGACAAAATGATTCCTATTTTTAGTGGTATACCATGGTGTACAGGAGTTGAAATTACTGTAAATAATGAATATGCGTTCAAAGTGGAGACTTTCAGTGTAAAATTGTGTTTATCTCCAAATAAAGAGTACAGTGTAGAGCCAGATGTATATGCCCCCCACCACCTTTTAAAGACTTATTGGACAATATGACATAGTCATAATTTAAATCATAGCCTTTAATAGTTCGCACTGCCTGAAGTCTGGGACCCACAGACATCACCAGACACTGGATGATGCCCTTTCAACGGTTTGTCTTAATTTGCAGCTGTCTTAATTTTCTTGCTTGTTTTTCAGGTCAGGCGACTGATCTGGCCATCGCAGGGCAATCTACTTTTTACATTGCCGTAAAAACATCTTGGGTTGCTTTTGCAGATTGCTTCTGGTTATTGTCCATCTGCTCCGTGAAGTGCTGTCCAATTATTATTGATGCATCTGGCTTCATGTGAGCAGACAGTACAGCCCTATAAACTTCACAGTTCATCCTGCTGCTTATGTCAGCAGTTTTCTTGGCAGCCCTTGCCATAAGATGAAGTGTTATGCATTGGATCATGAGCAGTTTCTACTTTTCTCTTTCCATTATCCCAGTACAAGCTGATTATTGTCTTATATGTTTGTAAGATGTTTTTCCAAATCTGTACATGCCTGCTTTTTTAAAGATGGTTTTATTAAACGATAATTTGTTCTTCAAGACCAACGGTCTTTTACCTTGTAGTAAACACAGTGCATTTACTCTGGCGAAGATTTCTCTTGATTGTTGTCTTTGACAAAGATACACATAACTAGGAATGATGTTAAGGGGGAAGGTATGCTTCTGATTTTGCAATTGCAATTGAAAAATGTTAGCTTCAAGACTGGGTGCCCAGTATATTATGCTTTCACGAGGCCCAGAATGTCTCGTGTCACCCCTGTGCCTACCTCCTTAAGAGAGTTCTGAATCTGGCAAGTTATTGTGAAAAGGGTTTTCTTCACCAAATTAAGATTTCTTCTGTCATCTACTCAAGTGATTTGACCTTTTAGTGTTTTGGGGTCATTTTATAAATAAATGTACCAACTAGTTGAGTAGAACCACACTTAATGTTTTATAATACCTATTAATACCGTATTATTTTTTCACCCTTAGGATGTCATTGGCAGTGTCAGCTCTTTGGAGTTCCTCCAAGGAGTGTTAGGAGTTAACAGCTACAGTTTTTCAGTGCAAGTGCCATACATGAAATCAGGTTAATCTGACCATGTATCTGCTTGCTTGCAAGTGAAACAAAGAGAGAATGATACACACCTGACCATAGAAGAGCTGTGCAGCCAATCGTGCAATTACTTTTTGTCCTTAATTCCTGAACTGAAAGTCTTCCTTAAAAGCAACTTTAAACCGTAAAAGCAATAACTTTGTCAATGTCCAAATTTGTATGGATGTAACTCAGCCTCTGCTGCTACAGTAGATGTACTCTTGCATATAAAGTGTATAGCTAACTATATATACATGATTTATTATTATTTTTTTTTTAACAAATTACCTTTTCCTGTGTGACATCCTCTAAGATCTCCTGATCATAATTTCTTCCAGAACTACTGTCAGAGCTATAATAGAAAATTAATCAACACTGTGGTGTAATGTTTTTTAGTATACACGTTTGCATTCTGGAACCTGGTGCGCATGACGTGGCCTCCAGGTGTTTCGGTTGAAACAGACTCAAAAAGTCAGTATCATAAATCAACACCACAAACACCACACAGAGACAAAATGAGAAACTTGCACACACACATACACCTACACACTTCCCTCAATCCACACCCCCATTAAATGCCACAGAGGCAGTTGCCATGGGAACTTGCATGAGGAAGTGAACTGATGTCAATGTCACCCAGAGCTGTGGGAATCAGTAAAAGAGAAAATGATAAACCCACTAACGACACACATGTACCAAAAAGTATTACATAACTAACAAACCTGGCAATGCCCAATGCCAAGTTTATTCATTTAGTTTATTCAACTGTATTTTATTTGCAGGGCACTTTTAACCACACCCTGTCAAATCTGGATGTTAATTCGATCCCAAATGAGCAAGCCAGAAGTGACAGTCATGGGGAAATATTCTCTGGGGTGAAGTAGGAAGTAGTTTCTCCAGTTGGTAAGGTGGACAGTTTGTACCAGTGTTGAAAATGTGTGAAACCCAGTAATATAATGAGGCATTTCACATCCTGGATCATTCAATGATCATACTACAAGTACCGTCAGAATAAAATACAACAAGCATTTAAATGCCCCAAATTATCAATTCTCAGAGTCTGAGATCTTAGCAATACAGCAATACAGTAGTAAAAGCAGTTCAAATGTTAAAATAATAAATAATAATATATGGTAATAATAATAATAATAATGATACATCCTTTCGTCCATCTGTAGTCCAACTAGGGGGTGTGGGGGCCAATGGTGATTATCATTGAATTTATTTCCAGTCAACATTCACACACGCATTCACACACTACGGGCAATTTGAGAATGACAGTTTGCCCAATCTGCCGGTCTTTGGACTGTGGGAGAAAAACATGCAAACTACATGCACCCAGGCCGAGACGGGAATCGAACCCCAACCCATGGCGTGCAATGCAACAGTGCTGACCACTTAGCCACTGTGCGGCCATTATAAATAATAATAATAACAATACTTGGTGCTAAAAAAAATATGGTTTGTACCTTTTTTTATATTCCTGTCCACAACTGTTTTCTCTCAACAAACACATAGACTGTAATCAATTTATACACATGGTTACGGTCAAAAGAGAAAATGTCATGGTGAAAAAGACATGCACATACAAATGGACACATACACAGACCACAAAATTACAGAGTAAGAATGAACTGTACAAAAGTGAGCTCTTAAAATAGTCAGTGGGGGAAGTGACAGCAGTTACACAGCACCGAGTCAGACGCACACAGACACGGATATCCACATACAGAGAGGTGTTTGCCAAAGGGCACATGGTTCTTACACTGTACACATTTATTTGAGTCAAGTATCAGTAGCATGGTATGCAGCACTGACTACATAGAGTTAGAAATGGAAATTATTCCTACTTGTTATGATCACAAACACTGTACACACACACACACACACACACACACACACAGTGCATACACCTAACCCTAATTTTAACCTCAGCAACCACATGGACAATTAGGGAGGAAACTATATTCAAATTCAATATACAAATGCTAATGTGATGCTAAATCGAAATGAATATACAAATAGAAAACCTGTTTCTAAAAAAAAAACATACAATACATGATGTTAATAAGTTAAAATCAGTTCTATTTTCTCAACAACAAAAAAAAAACACTAGAAAAACAACAACAAAACAACAACAAAAAATAAATAGATGTATTTTTGGAGATCCCCAGAAGAACTTTTAAGTATACATCCGATATCAATTCAATTTAATTCAATTTTATTTGTATAGCGCTTTTAACAATTTACATTGTCACAAAGCAGCTTTACACAATCAAAATAATTAAGTTTATATGAAATGTGAATGTGTATGAATCAAAATGATATGATTGTCCCTGATGAGCAAGCCGAGGACGACGGCCATATCACAAAAACATGCTGATTGATCTTTAGGACTAAGTGCAGTGTGCAAGTCCCATGCCCATTTAATACACCAATGAGACTTTGTACAGAATGTAGAATTTAACAGGCAGTCAGTGTATTTCAAATGAAACTGGCAATGTGCTCAGACCGTTCTTTCTATTAAAAACATGGTCTGCAGTAGCAGCGGCATCTGGCAACATGGGAAACATAACTTGGTGTCAGCAGAGCTGGCCTACACTGGGACACAGCAGTACCAGTATACTGGTCAAACAAAGAGAGCTGAAAGAACCTGTTTTTGTAGCACTAATTCTTAAATACCTCAATCTTGGGGATTGGTCTGACCTCCTGTTAGAGCATCTTTACTTTGCCAAAATCAGGTCAACAAGACGCTGTTCCAAAAGGCAGCTCTTTCAATGCTATCTTTATGTTTCATACATTGGAGGACCCAAAACCAGTCTCAAATTTTCTGTCTATATATCTGTCTGTATATCTGTGTGCCTGTCCAGTCAGATGTTGTCACAGCATCACGCAAAACTGGCAGAACAGAATTTAATTAAACTTTGCCAGTTCTGCAGTATTTGCCTGAAGTTAAAGCTTCACCATAAAATCAATCAAAATGGTGAGTAGTTATGAGCAGTTATGTGCGCGATATTTTACTGTTAGTTTATTGATACTGATAGTTTACTGTTGTGAAGCAACGTTATACCTTGCTCAATTAAAACAAAGTGTGCTTGACTCCTAAGTTGTGCAACTGAAAAGTGTTCACTGTGATGTCACAAGATTATTTTTACTTTAAATCCCATATTAACAGCATCAGTTGCTAAGGGCCAAGGAACTAAAAAAATTGGCCAAGCCCTCTGCATAGAAGCAATAGTTATCTCTCGCTCTTCCTTCTTAGTCAGAGGGACATTAACCAATCAGTAATGTGTGAGTTTAAGCATGCAGAAGACCTGTTACACTTACAGAGATGATTTGTTTTTTTGTTTAACAGTGTCCTACAATGTAGTAGCACTAGCATGAAATGAGAGACCACTTGCAACAAAGTCCTTGTTTTATAGAAAAAACATAAAAGATGTTTAATTTTTTTGTCTTTCTGTGTTTGTGCAACTGTGCTTCTGATAAATTGTGTATCTTTAGCAAATTGCATGTTTAAGGGACTGGATAAGAAGTCAAGACAATAGTGGGCCTAAAACAAAACCTTGTGGGACACCACATTTAATTTCATTTAGACCACTATGAATTTTCCTTGTGGGTAACAATGCTATAATGAAACATTTTTTATTTTATTTATTTATTTTTTTTACAAAAGTTATGATGGAACATCTTTTAAAATGAACAGAATGAATACCATTCTTTTCGAGGCAGCAAATTCTGTTTAAAAAAAAAAAAAAAAGGATTTATTGCGGTTCTCCAAAAGAATCTAATAAATATAATAAATAGCTCTCATCAAAAAGACACACACGTACAGTACCTGTACACATGCTCCAAAACACACACACACCCCCACTCCCCATGACACCTAATTCACCCTAGTTTCCATGGTGATCCTGTTAGACTTCTTGTATTTCTTTTATATTGTTTTTAACTTTTTTGTCTTCTTGCAGTCTTTTATTTTCATTCTGAAAATCTCTAAAATAAGACGAGAGTAATAAGACGAGCATGCTTGTTCAGTGGCTGCTGTTGAAGTGTCAGACTCATCTTCCCTGTGGTCCAGTAACACCCAGGAAATTCAAATTCACACAACATGTGCACACACACATGATAGGAAACATCCAGATACAATGGAAGTGTAAATCTAACAGAGGGAACCATGGGGAGATTATTAAAAACATTCAACAACACATGTCTTACACATTTTCTGCCTCTGAATAAAATCTGATTTCAATCTGATTCACATCGGTCTTGTTCCCAACACGTTCCTAAACAGCTCTCGTTGTTTTTTAAAGGAATATGCATGTGTGTGTGTGTGTGTGTGTGTGTGTGTGTGTGTGTGTGTGTTAAACAGATGATCATGTGGTCTGCAATGCTAACCACTGAAACACAGAAGACAGGAAATGAACCAGACTTTAACACTACTGCTTTATACACAAACAGAGATACAAGCAATATTAGTCCAACTTGTATCTGTCTGTTTTGTCTTCAGGATAGAGAAGGACTTGCTTATATAAATAAAGAAAGTGCATCTGTGCATCTGAAGGACATCACAGATCCTGGGTCAATAAATTTGGCACAGTTTAACGTAACCTTTTTAATATTGGGTTCACTGATGAAGGGAATGGTAACTTCTTTAATGTATTATTAATGATTTTCTTTTTATTTCATTGTCACCCAGAGCCACTATGTCAGCAAAAAAATGGGTGAACTCAATAAGAACCTTGTCAGGAATGCAATGGACATGTTCAAAAAGAGCCTGGTGAGGACATGGTTGAAGCAAGACGCATGAAAAACATAACGAATACAGCATTCACCAGTTAACGGCGTAACTAACGCCTCTTAGGAACTTCACTGGTGCACTAAAAGAATGGTGCAGACGGGAAAGATTGGATGGCGTTCTGATTAAATTGTCACTGGGATGTCATTGCGGTGTTGCTTGGCTTGTGCTATGACCATGGCAAGTCCATGGCATGCTGTAAAAGACAGCATTGAGTATATTATTATGTTAAATTTTGTGGTACTTTTACCAAACTGTTAAACGCAATGATAAGTATGTGGTAAGCGCCTGGTAAGTCCACCGTGCGACCCGACTGGACACAGTAATACCTCGAGTAATAAGCTTGATCTCACTGATAGGAAATTACTGACAATGTAATAGATGCCTTGAGAACCTGACAGCGACAAGGCTAGGAAGTAGTATAAACTTGATAAATGCACATTTTCCCATTTTGACCGTGTTCCTATTGCGTTGTTCGGATGCAGTGGGAACTTGTAGTGGTCTTCAATAAAGCATCCAGTAAAAACAACTCCAGATTATCTATCCCTTTTCGAAATTAACGTTTTGCTTATGGTGGAATTCTATCCAGCAGGAAGTGATATATGTTCTTATTTCTACAGTATTAAACACTCCATGAAGCACCTCCTACTTTCTATCATCTCCTGCCAAAAACCAAATCATCCCAAGTATTGATTGAGCTATATATGGAAAATCCAATTTTATGTCTCAGATTCTTGTTTGATGGACAGCAGAAAACCTAGAACCCTACAGCTTACAAACAGCAAACGGTTTGGTCAAATTCGAACTCCATAACAATCTGTTATCGGACCAGTGCTATATCTTGGGAGTCAAATCAATGCTTATCTGTAAGCACTTGAGCATGCAGCACTACTGAACTGACAGCATAATGAGCCCACGATGTCCAGCATCAGGCTGA
>JAOTRS010000015.1:12883472-12895760 GCA_028565755.1 Dinotopterus cunningtoni | reverse complement strand
GTCAAGCAGTAATAAGTGTGTCTGACTATCAGATCCATTTCTGATTTCACAAAAGCGTTAACTTTATGTCTACTGTGTCAATGTGATGTTATTTACTACTCAGTGATTGAGAATAGAGTGTAAATGTGTTTAATCCATCTTTATGCCATCCAAG
The DNA here is from genome assembly GCA_028565755.1 of Dinotopterus cunningtoni. NCBI lineage: Eukaryota > Metazoa > Chordata > Actinopteri > Siluriformes > Clariidae > Dinotopterus > Dinotopterus cunningtoni. Next base: position 12,895,606 of record JAOTRS010000015.1, on the reverse strand, counting down.
GAGGAACATCTACGAATGTATTTGAAGGTTTGTAAGGCACCATCCACAGCAATGTCAATATTTAGGCTATCTATGACAATATAAAATAATTTAAAATACAGAAATACCATTATATATATAGTTATAGTTATAGTTATTTGTTTTAGGAAAAAGCTTTATTGGTGAGTTGCATACATGTTTATGTTAAACATGTACCAAATGTCCAAATGATGCACAAACTGTGGCACTTTTTTCCTTATAATGTACATCAGGACTTAACCCTGCTTTGTCACAATGTCTAGTGTTGAACATACTATACTATTACACTATTGTACTGTTGCATACAGTGTTATTTCTGGTCGTGACGGAGCCAAAACTTCATCCTGTACTTTTAACAATTTGTGTAGAATTAAACATGTCATTAAATTAATAATAATAATAATAATCACTTAAAATCCATAGAAGCTTAAGTACACTTAAGTGCTCTAGTAATTTATAATATCATATTTGGTATTTTGTTCCGTCCACGTGCCATCCAGCACATGAGCGATGGATACCCCACTGTCGCCTGACCCCACACTGGAGATATATTTGTCGTTTCTATGGCAGTTACTTAAGGGGTCAGGTTGAAAGCTGGACTGTGAGAGGAAACCAGCGTACTCAGAGGAAACCCACCAAGCACAGAGAGAACATGCAAACTCCACGCATACAGACCACGACGCAGGAATCAAACCAGGACCCGGCAGGTAAAAGAAAAAAAAAACACAGAAATGTCCTATTATTTGTTTTGGAAGAACGCTATATTGATGAACTGCATACATTTTTATGGTAAATATGTACTAAATGTTCAAATGTTTTACACATGAGCAGACCAGGACAGCCAGTAGGAAATGTAGTGTAGTACTTTATTTCTTAGATTGTACGTCAGAATATGTGTAAACCTGCTTTGTCATAACGTCTATAAAACGTCTATATAGTTGAAACAAACAAGTTTTTAAAGAGAGAATTAAACCAGTATTAGCTGTGAGTGAAGCGGCGTGCTGGCGCAGTGTCGTGTCCCTCACTCGGCCTCTAGTGGGAGCAGTAGGCGGTGCATTATGGCGGCGCTCTCCGCGCTGGGACTGGTCCTTTCGCAGCCATTTTCTGTCCAACCACACGGCCGTTTGCAGACGCGAACCAACCAGGGCTTCATTGCAGGTTTGTATCCGGCTTCGGCCAATGATTGCTAACCGATTTCTCGTTAGCTCGAATGAAAATGTCCGTCTCGGACAGATTTTTTTGCTTGTTGTCTGTCTGAATGTGCAATTGAAAGCAGGAAGTGTCGAGAATAATGCTTAATTAGGGACAGGTTTGGGACTCTAGTCGTCGTCCATAAAGCACAAGGCCCAAACTCAATCCTGAGCTCAGGAGGATTTCTTTGTTGGACAAGCAGCTAGCTAGCGACATTACACTGCACTAATACAGGCTTGTATAACAGCGTAGTAAAGGTTTCCTTTCCCGGGTAAAATGTCACCAACATACCCCCGATCGAAGACTCTGACTAACCACGGAAAAGTGTGCGTTACTGGTATGTAGTTACGTAGAGATTATTTAATAGGAATGTGTTCAATGTTGCCGTTATGGTGAGGAGTCTTATTTCAGCAGTAACCATGGCTAGCTAGACAGTGCTCCTGGGTAGCTAGCTGCTGCTTACCCTTAGGTGCTTAGCTAACTTGAGAAACGGACAAAAAGCACAACGTTGAGATGAACATAGATAACGAGTTAAATGTCAAAGTCTGCTTTATTTTAAAAAAATGTATGAACGTGTTTTGTTTCAATATATTAACTGAATTCTGGTGAGCTGGCTAGTTATGTTGAAATAGGCGCGCACTCTAGCTAACTAGCTAGCATGATTGTTTAAGATGTTCAGGAACGTTAGCGGTTAAATTTGCGCTCAATTTAGCAATACAGACCAATAACTCAATAATTTGGGTTTTGTTTTCAGATGGACGGAGACAGCACTACCACCGATACCTCGCAGCTGGCTATAACGGGTGATTATATGACCAGTGGCCATTATGTGCTGCAAGCGCAAGAAGGTAAGTTAATATCTGACTTAATGGATTAGTTTATAGAACTTAAATTATGTGCGTTATGTCTTAAAGTCACACAAATTATGGTCGCGATCAGAAATATTTCGTGTAATGTAATGAGACGAAGCTTCGAATGAGTCGGTTCATTCCACCAGTTCGCACCAGGGTTAAATCATGTTTCTACAGGAGTTAAACAGCGTTCCTAGTCCTGGATATAGCTGAATTACTGAGCTCCCAGTTAGAGGGTTTGAAACCAGTTTGTTATACTAGTAGTGTAAATAGCAATACAAGTTTAGGTCTGATTCTGGTGATGCAAACTGCGCCACAACTAAAGCTTCAACGATTCAGAGGCTAATTCACTAATAAGAGCCGACTCTTTGAGCTCTCAGACGGCCCCTTTTTAGTTGTAATGTGTTGTTTCTGAGTGAGTTCGCTAAAAGCCACTAATAGCAGCACAGCATCGGACACAAAAGCCAGCAACCCAGCAGCAATGGCAAGGTGTAAACTAAACATAGTAATTGATAAAAGGCACCTTTATCATCTCAATACACACAATATAGACAAAAGTATTTGGCCAAACCTATTAATTATTAAATTTAGGTGTTTCAATCAGGCCTCTTATCAATGTTTCGGCATACCAAGACATTTTGGACAATGCAATGCTATGGATACGTTCGGTGTTCAAGAACTTGACTGGCTCGCACAAAGCCCTGATCTCAACCCCATTGAGCACCTTTGTGAGTAGAGATTGTGAGCCAGACCTTCTCATCCAACATCAGTGCCTGATCTCTTAACTGCAGTACAGAATGAATGGGCATGAATTCTCACAGAAACATTCCAAAATTGTATGCTAAAGCCTTCGATCTGTCTTTTTCTCCAGTCTCTGAGCAAATTAGTCTCAAACCCACTCATTATACACACTTACATCAGTCTCAAATCACTGGGCGTGCTAAGTAGTGAAAAATTGCATGCGTTAGAAGCCCTTTGTCCATGTGCACTGACTTTGAGAGGCATTTAATCAGGTAAAAAAATCACTGTTTCTTTATAATCCTGCTGGTGGTACACTCTAAACTATTCACACATTTTTATCCTGTGTGGTAGGAGTGAATTATTTAAGTTTTGTTTAGAAATCATAATTATGGCGGATGATGCACATGCTGCTCAGTAAAAATGTAAAAAAAAAAAAAAAAAACCTTATGTTTTAAGGAATGGGCTACATTTAATTACTCGTAAAAATTATTCTAAAAGTTTTAATTTGTGATAAAAAAAAAAATCAGAGTACTTTTAGAGTCTCAATTTTAATTGAATTAGCACCTAGGTATCGTGATATCATATCGGGAGGTGACTGGTATTTCCCATCCCTAAAAAAACAGTCTAATCATGTGATCTAACTGCCTTTGGTTTATGGTCTTAAAATCAAGATAAATCAAAGCTTTTACCATAATAATGTTTAAAATGACTTATCAGTATCCACTGGAAATAGAGTTTACAGAGTTTGGCTTTGTCATGAAAGATTTTGCTTGTGAGCTATCCTTTAAACACAAATGAAAAATATAGTTAAGTTGCTTGTTTTGAGCATGTGTTCTGCCTTATTGTGCATTCACAAGCACAAAGCCTTCATCTTTACCCCTAAACTAGTGCATGTTGAAATGGTGTGGCAAGATTCAAATGCAGAAGTCAGAGCTAAGAAAAAAAAAAAGTTTTAATTCATGGTTTCCACTCTGGTCATAATCGACCCTAGTTCCTAACTCTATGACTAAGATATTTGTGCGCGCTTTCATTTATTTTGTTACCAAATGCTGTCCTGACAACAAAAGTGTGAACCTGTAATGAATCCTCAAGGGTACATAAATACAGCATTTGTGACACCGTATTAGTGTATTGTACTAGTGAGTTGTGCCGTATTCCAAGACGGGTGATCTAAAACAATCTAATACTAGTGCCAATAATTGAACATTTATCTTGGAAGCACACATGTGGATAACATCAAGAGAAACAGGCTGAAGGTTTTGGTATAGTGCTCTAAGGTTGTAGCATATTTATATGATCAGAACTGGTTGCAAATATTAATGCGTGTATCGTCTTTTTCTAGACGATGGTGAAGAAAGTCTTCACGACCATGAAGATGGCAACGGCTGCAAAGACAATCTCCGAGAGCAGGATATTTACCTGCCCATTGCTAATGTAGCTCGCATTATGAAGAACGCCATCCCGCAGACGGGAAAGGTTTGTGTCTCATTCTTTTACATTAACTAATTATTTTGAGTTATGATTGTTGTGCTGATATATGAAAAATCATTAATATTTTGTGGACAGATTGCAAAAGATGCAAAAGAATGTGTACAGGAGTGTGTGAGCGAGTTCATCAGCTTCATCACGTCAGAAGCCAGCGAGAGATGTCATCAGGAGAAGCGCAAGACCATCAACGGCGAGGACATCCTGTTTGCCATGTCCACGCTGGGGTTTGATATGTACGTGGAGCCGCTCAAACTTTACCTGCAGAAATTCAGAGAGGTATGGGTTCATGCACACGCATGAAGTTTGCGTTCCTTAACGTTGGTGTAATAAAGGAGTTTAATGCTTGTGATCTTTTTCTAGGCAATGAAGGGTGAGAAGGGGATTTCAACTGTGGCAGTCTCAGAAGGCCTAAGTGAAGAACTTACAGAAGACAGTTTCAGTAAGAAATGAAACTTAAACTACAAGCATTTTAGTTAGTAAAATAACTGATTATCCGTTCAGTTATTGTGGTGCTGGATAAAGTGCTACAGTATTAAATCTAGAAACATGCTCAGGCACCAAAAGATATTTAATGTTGCAAAAATAATACAGTACATTGATGGACAGTATGTCATGAGTGCTTTACATTTAGAACTGCTTTTTGTGTTGCAGCAAATCAGTTACCTGCTGGATTGATCACAACTGATGGCCAACAGCAGAACGTCATGGTGTACACCACGTCATACCAACAGGTAAGTCTGTGTAAAGTCGACCCTAAATCATATGTTAAGAGAATTTACTTTAAACCTGGAGCTGTGAAGAAAGTTGTTTGCACCAAAAGACTTTTTGTTTGTAGTTCAAGGCAGTAGCATAGTGGTGTATTTCTCCATTACTAGCCAATCAGAAACACCATCTGACATAAACAGGAAATACTATTCACATGATAGAAATGCAGCGATGTTAGTTTCTGTCTTTCTCAGTGTAACACGTATATCTAGCAAGGTCTGTCTTTTGAGTCTTTTGAAAAATAAAGCTTTTACAAGAAAATTGTGATTCAGATTGTTCGTGCCTTGTGCTTGATCTGCTTTGATGCTGTTAGCCATAGCAACAACACATTTATAAATGTGTTTTTATAAATTAAGTGTTTGTAGCCACAATTCATTTTAGTAGTTGCCATGCACATTTAAATGAGGCTGTGCTGATTCTTACTTTGGCATTTTATTTTGGCAAAATAATTTTAAGAATGGCATTTTATTTTACGAAAACGTATGTCATTTTAGCCATTTTATTAGGTCGGCTTAGTAGAAAAAGCATTATCTTTAGCTGATGTGTTCTGCTAAGCCTCACTGATTAGTCAGTATTTATGTAGTGATATAATAGCTAAAATAGTTTTAAACCCCATTAACATTGAATCTACACATACCGTGTAGAAGGAAGAGATTCTCATCTTGCACAATATCTAAAACATTCTATCTTTTCATCAGTGGTCTGATTTTTATATGCAACAGTACGCCTTTATAGCCAATAATGAGACTATGTATTACACTGCATCTTATAATGCAATTTTATCTCATAATGTGAACTAGTTTAAATGGTGAATTGTTTAAAAGATATTAATCTCCAGCAAAAACATTACATTTTTCAGCAAAAAACCATTTAATATAGACTAGTCAAAATCTGTCATGAATTTTTAAATGAAAGTTTAACTGAGCTCATCATCCTTTTGTTTTATTTAGATCCCTGGTGTTCAGCAAATCCAGTTCTCATGACCTGGACCAGACCTAGACCATGCACTTGTCCACAGACTGCTCCCTCACCTTGTAAAGTTTTACTGGTGGTTTTGGAGAACAAAGATGAGTTGTGAGCAGGGAAAGAGGAAACTGCTAGCAGAGAGGCAGAATTTGTAAATTTTCTTATTGATGTCTGTAATTCATGCAACAGTCATTTGTTACAGTTATATAATACATGTTAATTTTAAAACTTTAAGGTCACTGAGTCAAGACTGCTAATTTTTTTTTTTTGTTGTTGATGAATTCTGTCCAGTGTGTTAGTTTTTAAGGATCTGTGGGTGGGGGGAGTTCTACTACTGGGTTTACATAAAGACAAATAAATGGATTCTCATTTGATTTCTATTTCAATCATGTAAGATAAATAACTTCATGTGGATTGTCATTTCATGTTAATTCTTAAAATAAAACAAATGCATAAACTTGGATAATTGTATCAAATGATAAATACTGGTCATGCATGAAGTAGTGTAATTAAACAGTGGTTATAAATTTGCAACCTAACTAAATCTGAACCAAGAGTACAGCTTTTGTCAGAAAATGTAAGAAAAGACAAGGTATGCTATTACCATCCTAAAACTCAAATTTCTTGTTAACAAATGGCAAGTTTTTAATTATTTACATCTAAAGTTGTGGAACATGAAGATAGTTCCTGTTCTCAATTGTTATAAAGGCTTTAAGCAATATCTGGTATTTTTCCATGATCTCAAGGTTATAGTAAGTTTAAAAATGCAGCTAGGCTTCTGTCCTGGACATTTTCTGTGTTAGAATTATTAAAGTCATAATTAAATTGAATCACTACAGATTGTTAAAATCTCCTTAAAAAAGGTTAATCAGACCAATACCACAAACATAACTGACTTTAAAATTTGCCAAACACTGATAGTTTACAACATTATGCAATTAGATAAAAAGTGAGATTAAAGAGTGTCTACACAGTTTGTTTTAAAATGTAAATAAAAGGCTAAAAAATATAGCTTACCCTATACCAATAAAAAATATCAGATATGGAAACTAAGTCATAGCTAAAACACTTATTTGTGAAAAATAACATTCAACTGTGAAAAAATAAGTTAGGAAATACATTTACAGCAAATACACTTATGTACATAAGAGTTGTATTATCTATAGCAGAGATGGAACACAATGCTAGAAAATACATAACACTGACTCCTATGAAAACAGGTCCAACATCAGGGCTGATCTGAGAGATCTGAACATGTTCCTCTTCAGGGGTCATGAGCTAGACAAAAACAAAAGGAAAACACTACTGATTAGCTCCTCTAATGATCAGAGTCATAGACGATTGCAGGGGCTGATTAAAGTTCTTCACTATCGTCACCGGTGCCATATGTAATCAAACAGGGATGGCAGTGTGCTGCTTATCTTACCTTATAATGTCATCTGGCTCAGGGTTGGTAGGGCTGGAGTCTGCATTTAATGCTGATTTGACTTTATTGCTGTCTGCAGGACAACAGACACAATGATAAGAATTTCGAATATGACCAACAGGCTACCATACAGGCAGAAACACTGCATCAGAACACACACACACACACACACACACATACCTTGTAGCCATCGGATCTGAGTGGCGGGCCCGTAGCCACGTTCGTTCTTGGCGGCGATGCGGAACACAACGGCTGGACGAGCCGAGCAGTCGATGTATGCGTTACTCAGATTCGCAGCGTTCACTGTACATGAAGTTTTGGCACCACGGTAAATGCGTATAAAGGTCAGATCTCCTGGCTTTTCCGAAGTGTTTCCTCGTGACTTCTTCACTGCCAGGTACAGGGAATATTCCTGAATTTTCCCTGATGTCTTGGAAGGTGACTCCCATGTGATGTGTACTGAATCAGATGCCTGAATTATGGAGAATAATAGCATGAGGTGACCACAGGTATAAGCTACACCTCACAGGAAAACTGAATATGGTGAAAATATAACATGCTGTCAATATGTCATTGGGTATTTTATAGAAATTTCTGCCTGAGTAGTTGTACCCTGGTGATTTTGACAGCAGGAGGTGCTTCTGGGAATCCAGGATGGCATGTCTTAAACTCCCCAATGGGACTGAATTCTCCTCGACCACAGCAGTTCAGGCCTGCCAATCTGAACCGGTAGGTTACATTATATGTAAGCTCCTGCTTTTCCCGTCCTTCAAAACTGTGAGGCCCTGGCATCTTCCACTAGATGTGTGAGAGCGAGAGAGAGAGAAGGAGAACTGTATTGGCTTGTACAATGTAAAAGTCATGTTCATGTCATGTTCACAGACTGACCTCGCTGTTACTGGAAATCTGGTCAGCGTTCCCATTCTCAGAGGGTAGGTAGTAGTGTGTGACCTCAGCGAAAAGTGTTTTAAATATACCGACATCGAACCATGTGGAGACTTCAGCTCTTTCACCCTGCAGCAGGATGGAGCAGTTTATCAAAAATGTGTTGGTTATATTCATAGAAATTTGACACACGGGAAAAGTTTACCTGTCCTGAAGAGTTGGAATCATTTTCATGTTCTGTGAATTGAACAGATTAAAACCTGTCTATGAGTGAGAACAAAAACTGGAGTTATCTGCAACATTCTATAAGACAGACATGTGCATTGGGACTGGAATGCTGTAGGACCCAACAACAACAAAAGTTTGTGGGAAGGAGTATGCCATTGAATACAAAGCTTCCTAGACAAAGAAAGGCCATATTCATTATCCTGAGAGTGCATACAGAGCTCACGCCGTGCCGCATGATGCACTTTCAGCTTTGGTAATTGTTTTTTTCTGGTCAGTGTTACAGTGGCTTAAATCAATTTTGGCAAACAGAACTGACTGAAAGCCAGAAAATAAGGCACAAAAAGGGTCGTATTGATAATAGTTCTTTTGGGGGTGATATAAAGAATCCATCCCATGCACAGCTCCACTTTTAGCAAAGCTTTTACCTTGCAGTTGCTGAGATTTAATGCCATCCTTGTCATCTTCTGTAATAGGTCTCAGAGAGGCCGCCTGCTGCCTATTTACTGTCAGTATTGAGGAAATACAATCAGACACATGAGCTTTGTTGGACTATGATCAGAGAAAAAAAATTATCTAAGCTGCAGCGTGAGGAAGTGTGTGTTACCAGAGTCATCTGTCTTGATCTCAGTTACAGGATTGAGTTCAGATTTTTGCTGCTTATCTTTGGTCTCTGCTCTGGCTTCACCACCATTGAAGCTCTCCTGTGGGATCACAAACGTGTTCAGAAAAGAACATTGCCAATTCAGGAAATTATATGTATGTTTCACATATGCAGTGTTTAGTCTGCTGTTTCCTGCTGGGTGCAGGTGAGACCACAGCTCACACTGTGTCCTGAATGTCTGTGAGAGCTTGTCTTGGGGCATTTCCAAGTGAACTCTAGCACAGTTTTCTCATGAGTTGCAGTATTCTTTGTAGATGCAAGCTTCTACATTGATACAGGAGGCAAACCAAAAGGACAGCACTGGAGAAATGCCATTTGTTCTGGATATTTGGACTAACAGAACAAAAGAAAAAAGCATTTTGTGTGTCATGCTCATTACACTGATACACAAAAGTAGTTTGTACAAGTGACTTTAAACAGAGTACTTTATATACTGCCTTGCCAAAAAAAAAAAAGCCATTTAAGAAAGGGCACAGTAGGAGTAGGTTGCATCTAGCAAAGAAATCAATTAAGCAGAATGACTTGATATGCCTGGAATTAGGACCTGGTTAAGAACTGTCCAACACATTATTTTTACTTGGAACGGTGGTGCTGAAATGTCAAATTCACAGACAAAACGAGGTTGAAAAAATTACCCAAGATCACTTGTTTGTTGGGACTAATCAGCTGTGTGTCCATAAGAAAACCACTCGTTAGTGTGAATAATCCACATGTGGTCATGTGGTCTGACAATTCCAGACTGACCCTATCCCAGAGCATCAGAGCATAAGATGAAAGGCGAATAAAGCGATGCACAAGCGAATAAATCATGCATAGTGTCCACTGTACAAGCCTCTGGAGGCAGAGTTATGATCTAGGGTTGCTTCAGTGGGCCAGGTCTAGACTCAGGAATGTTATCTATTCTATACATTTAATTAAACCGTAAAGTTGGCGTGTCTGTACATTGAAGATATTTGTGGAAAAAAAATTGGGGGGACATAAGATGAGTAATACATCAAGATGGTTTTTGATATTTGCCTTGTTTGTTTGTATCACGTAAAAATTAGTGAACAATTTTTTATAGGGTTTTCACAGGTGTATTTGGCCGAGCTTGAGATAACACATAAGCTTTGGTTCATTGCAATCGCCCCAGGGAAAAAAAATATATGCTACTTTAAAAATTAAATGGAAAAAGCGTTATATCATAAAAAAACAACCTCGAAAAAAATTTAGTTCATCTCAAAATTCAACAGATGGTGCTGTACATTTTTCATATGCGCTTATGAGTGTGCAATTAAAATTTACTTAATAAACGTGATCTCACACCTTAAAAACTACGTAAAAATATTAATTCATTCCAAAATTCAACAGATGGTGTTGTAAATTCTTAAAAACTCCCTTTGAATGTGCGATTAAATTCCACATGAACTAGATCATGGGCACATCTAGTGTGGTAATAAGATGAAGTCAGCTGATGACTTGAAAACATCTATGGACCTTTTTTCGCTCCTGATGGCATGGGCATTTTGTGAAAGAGTGATTCTGAAAGCATGAGGAACCAATTTTACACGGGAACTGGCCACCCCATTGCACTGAGTAATCAAAGCTAAAGGCGGTCAAATGAAATCTTAGTGTGTGCCATGTGTTTCTGCCAGGCTGCGTGTAATTATTTAACCATTTAATTAAGCCCTGTGGAATGTTCTCGATGCTCTGATGATTTTTCTGTTGCTGTACTTCAGACTAATGATAGATATTCATGAGCACCAATTAATGTGAAGTGTAAGTAAAAAAAAAAAAAAAAAAAAAGAGTCAGATTTATCAAACCTGTTCATTTCTGATTTAGCCTCTGAAAATGAACTAACAGGTGTGAAAGCATCGTTACAGACATAGATAGCTAACAGAAGCTTAAAGTAGTGCACTCATCGGTAGACGTGCATCAGTTGTTAATTTCCTGTTAAAGTCTTAAAAGTATTTAAGTCCTCCACAGAAACAGAGTTAATAATGGAATATAAGTTATTTAAGCCTTTAAGACCCTGCATTGACCATCCCAATTATAATTAAGCTCTGACCTTTAGTGTTGAGCTCCCATGCTTTTCATCTTCACCTCCATGTGATGGCTCAGGCTCTAGAGAAAAAACAATACAGTTAATGTCTGCTAACGAAACTGCTGTCTTCATGTAAAGCACGTTTCCAATTTTCAACACTCTTAATACATACGAGTATGAACGGGTATCTGTCGAGGCTCCTCCTCCTCTGTTAGCCAGGTGGGTGAGGTTGGAAGAGTTGGCGAATCAGAGGCCTGCGTTTGTGAGGCTGGAGGTGGAGCTACACACTGCAACTGAAGCAGGTAGCACTCAGCTGAAGGTAAAGGGTGCCAGGCCACATGCAGCATATTAATGGTAGACTTGACCAAAAACACAGCAGCTGGTGCAGCTGGCTTCTCTGTACACACAGCAAGAAAAGGGTTAGAAATATAAAGAGAAATGTGAATTCATAGTTGAGTCTAAAAGCTGCCTTTATTTCATCAACAACCAATATGATTGTCAAATATTTCTAGGTATTACTATTTAAATAGAATATTCAAGTTTGAGACTTTACTTTAGTTTGAGAAGTTTGAGTAATCTAACACCAATAGTCCAAACGTAAGGTTTACATGAATTCCCTTTGTCCCTTTGTGAAAATGAAGGAAACCGAATAATGTTGTTGTTGTTCTTTCGGCTGCTCCCAGCAAGGGGTCGCCACGGCGGACTATCTGGTTCACACACACATGCTTGGCACCTGTAAGGGCCATATTTCATTCTTGTGATTTGTTGTTGTGTTTATCTTTATTCTATCAGTTAAACATTATACATTAAGTTTATTAAGTTTATTAGTTAAGCATTTAGTATTATACTTGTAAGTTGTATTGTGACATCATTTCATAAGTTGTTCTGTG
>JAOTRS010000015.1:12778153-12789062 GCA_028565755.1 Dinotopterus cunningtoni | reverse complement strand
TCCCAAAGGTGCTCGAAGGGGTTGAGGTCAGGGCTCTGTGTTAGGGCCAGTCAAGTTCTTCCACACCGAACTCATCAAACCATGTCTTAATAGTCCTTGCTTTGTGCACTGGGGTACAGTCATGTTGAAATAAAAAAGGGCCTTTCCCAAACTGTTGCCACAAAGTCAGAAGCGTAGCATTGTCCAGGATGTCTTGATATGCTGAAGCATTAAGATCGCCCTTCACTAGGGATAAGGGGCCTGATTAATCGAAACACCTGACATTCAGTAATTAACAGCTTTGGCCAAATACTTTTGTCTATATAGTGTATAGCGGGTGAACGAGTGGCTTTGTGGTTAGCACTGTCGCATTGCACCTCCAGGGTCCGGGTGTGATTGCCGCCTCAGGAATCTGTGTGCATGGAGTTGTCTCCATGCTTGGTGGGTTTCCTTCGGGTACTCCTGTTTCCTCCCACACTCCATAGACATGCAAATTAGGGTGATTGCCTGTGGTTTGTGTGAATAAATGTGTGATGGATTGGCACCCTGTACCCCACCACGCCTCCTGGGATAGGCTGCAAGCCTTCACGCCCCTGTAATATAATATGTTATGATAAATGTTAGAAGATCTATAGGTGGCAGTGATGCAGCTTAGAGGAGTCCAACCAAAGGCTTAGAGGGAACTTTGTATAGAATATTAGAGAAGAAGGCATTAGATGTTAAGGAAGGCTGTACTGGAAAATCGGCTTTAAGAGGCCAGGGAGAATGAGGGAGAATGAGACCTACAGTAGGCGGAAATTCAACCTAATGTATTACAATCGCTGTTGGACAAGAAAGAAGAAGACAAAGAAAAAGAAGAATCAATGATGAGAAAACCCTGAGAGGAACTAGACTCAAAAGGGAAGCTGTTCTTTCCTGAGTCATACAGAGTAATGTTAATTTTAATCTTCCTGTTCATGGTCACCTCAGCGGCTCATCCAGTGTTCGGATTTGATTCGGCACAGGTTTTGGCCCCGATGCCCTCCCCAAGTCAAGTGCACTGACTTTTGCACCTTCATGGCTGGAGTTCACCTGTCGGTCTTCCATGAGAACTTTTAAGATCCTCGGATTGTACTAATGATGCAGGTGAAGTGATGTAATGTAATCACATTCTTCATGGAGATTCTCTGGGATTTCCTGTACAAGTCATTTTTGATGCATTTGGAATAATCCTCGATAATTGAAATCACAACTGAATTGTCGGGTCAGTAAACATTCCGTGATGGGAGGAGGTTTTGTGGTCTTTCATTAGTGTACAGAAAATCCAGGAAGCTGTCACACACTTTTTTTTTTTTCTCCTACCTCGACTAAATATATTTCAGATCACGTCTAAAAGGATGGGCCACTGTACAGCTGTGGTGTTTATGAATGCTTGTGGAGGTTTAATGTGATTTTTAGAGCAACTATAATTATTATGCTTGATGACATAAAGATCGTGCTTTGTGCACAAGTACAGTCCTTCTTTGGCCAATGTGGAACATACTGTACCGAGCCTCACACACACAGCAAACAAAAAAACAAAAAAAAAAACAGCGTTGTGTGTGCGTTTTTTTATGACGCATTATTGATGTGGAGGAGCTTTTCTGAAATGGTACATCTTTGTGTTATTTTTCTTTGCAGTCGTACAAGATCATCAACTTTGCCCCGACTCTGCTTCAGATCATTGTATCGGAGCAGGTGGAGTTTCCTGTACGGCAGGCAGGTTAGTACACACACACAAACACACACACACACACACACGGCCTTTGTCAAATTCATTCAAATCTTTATGCTTGTCCACCACTTCCAACACATCAACTTCAGGGACAAAACGTTCACTTGCTGCCTAATATATCCCACCCACTTCCAGGCACCACTGTAAGAGGATATTGTAACTATAGCTCTTGTGGCCCAAACTGTGCGGGCTGATGTGATGGGTCAGACCAACTCTAAAACCTAAAACTTCAGCTCTTGTGGGATTGTGTTTCCAGTCTGCAGTGGTCACGATGTACCAAAAGTGATCCAAGGAAGGAAAACCGGTGAACTGGTGACAGGGTCGTGGGTGGCCAAGGCTCACTGATGCACATGGGGAGTGAAGGCTGGCCCGTGTAGTCCAGTCCTAAAGAAGCAGTAGTGTAGATCAAATCGAGTAAAAGGGTAATGCTGGTTCTGATAGAAAGGTGTCGGAATACACAATGCATCAATGTTTTTTTGGTAAAAGCGGGGATCGATTCAATATAATGTACATACAGTACGGCGCAAAAGTCTTACAAAGCACGTACAAATGCTGAAAAGAAGAAAAAACACCCTATGAAGCCCAATAAATAGTGATTAATTAAACAAGGTCAGTATTTGTTGTGATGATACTTTAAGGATCCTTTAGTCTCAGGTACAATTTGTACAGATTTAGGTTTAGAAATTAGCTGCTAAGTTTGACTAAGCGTACTACAAAACCATGCACGGTTCTTCTGAGGACTTTGTCTGTACACACAAAACCCAGCAATTTCCATTGTATTATTTTTTCAGCCTGGAAAGTGGTCGTTTATATAGCATTAAATATTACTTATATTGTTAATTATAATTTATATAATGTTATATAAAGCTGCTTTCTTTTCTGGCATACAAGTACTTTTCTGTACCTATTAATTTTGTGGTGAAATACTGATGTTTCAAAAGCAGAAATGTTTTCGTACTGACTCAATAATAAAGTCATAAAATTAAATAAAAAATCCATAGGAGAGTTTGTACTAAAGACACTTATTATTTATTTATTCTTCTTCTTATTATTATTATTATTAATATTATTATTGTTAAAAGGATAAATTATTAGCTTTTTTTTTTTGCATCACAGCTGCCATATACCTGAAGAACATGGTGAGTCAGTACTGGCAGGACCGTGAGCCGTCTCTGGGCGAGGTCGTGTTCCCCTTCAACATCCACGAGAATGACCGCGGCCAGATCCGAGAGAACATGGTGGAGGCCATCATCCGGTGTCCGGAGTCCATTCGGTCAGATACACAACCTCAAGCATGTCCTTTAGCTTAACAGTGCTGACAAATCAACCTCAGTCACAATATTTCTTTTTATTTATGTATTTATTTTTATTCTTCTGATGGACAGGGCCCAGCTTACAGTCTGCTTGCGTGCCATAATAAAGCATGATTTCCCCGGCCGCTGGACTGGCATCGTGGATAAGATCAACCTGTACCTACAGTCACAGAACAGTGGGAGCTGGTACGGGAGTCTGCTCGCTCTCTACCAGCTCGTCAAAAGCTACGAGTTCAGGAAGGCCGATGAGAGGGTGCCCCTGCTGGCTGCTATGCAGCTCTTCCTGCCCCGGATCCAGCAGCTCGTCACTCAGCTGCTGCCTGACGCCACCGTCTTCTCTGTCCTCATCCAGAAACAGATCCTCAAGATATTCCATGCACTCGTGCAGGTTAGCATGCAACACGTTGTCCTGACACTATACAACAGCATGGGTCAGTTCTCAAATCTGATTGGTCAGAAGATGTTGATCGGTTTATTATAACAGTCATTATATTCCTCTTATAGTGTAATGAACAATGTTATGGTGATAATGGTAGCTCAGGGTGATGAAGGGAAGCACATGAAGCGGAGCACTCATCATGTATCATACAATCCTCTGGAGACAGTGTTATAATCTCGGGTTGCTTCAGTTGGTCAGGTCTAGACTCGGCAGCATTGTGTGGCAATAAGATAAAGTCAGCTGACGACCTCAATGTACTGAATGAACAGGGTATTACGTCTATGGAGTTTTTCTTCCCTGATGGTACGACCATTTTCCAGGACTTAAAGAGTTAAAGTGGAGCATGAAGAATCATTTTCACACATAATCTGGCCACCACATTGTGTTCTGTAATCAAAGCTAAGGGTGACTGAATGAAATCTTAACATGTGCAAAGAGAATTAAGTAGTAACCTATAAAAGCAGAGCAGAGTTGTAGTACTAAGTGTATATTTGTGTGTGTGTGTGTGTGTGTAGTATTCCTTGCCTCTCCAGCTGCTCAGTAACACAGTCATGACCCAGTGGATGGAGATCCTGAGAGCGGTCGTGGATCGGGACATCCCTCCTGTAAGTTTTGTGTGTGTATTAAAAGATAAAAGGATTCATCCATGACAATGAGGTGAGGTTCTGCATCCACATCTGAAGAGCCTCACAGCTGTCCTGCCTCTGGTTTCTAGGAGACTCTGGAGGTGGACGAAGACGACCGGCCCGAGTTAGTGTGGTGGAAGTGTAAGAAGTGGGCTCTACATATTATCACTAGGATGTTCGAGAGGTTTGACAGCTTAAACACATCATATTTGTTTTATTTCAAAAGTCTTTCCGATCCCATTTCCAGGTTCTTATTTTCTTCCTCTTTTCATGCTTAGGTACGGCAGCCCGGGCAACGTGACCAAGGAGTACTACGAGTTCGCAGAGTTTTTCCTAAAGACATACGCTGTTGGGATTCAACAGGTAAATGTGTATTTAATAATGAATACACACACATTACACTAACACACTTCACTCCATCCCAAAGACATGACATGACAGTACTCCATTGTGTTTTAAACAGATGATCGTTTTGACAGAATGGCCAATAAAAGAAAGGGGCGTGGCTTTAGGCTGTTAAATCAGAGTTCAGAAAGATAGGGGGAAAAATTATGATTAGGTAGCATTTCAAAAATTATAAGGAGCCAAGTGTGTGTGTACATTACAGATAAAAATATCCAGCGATATTGATCTTGTAATTAATTATATTTAAGTACACTTGTGAGAGCTTGCGGTATTACTACAGTATTTCTTTTTATAATAATAATTTTTTTCCTTAAGATTAATTTTTCTTGCCCTTTGTGTTATTCTATGGTTGTAGACATAGTACAGAACCTCTAAGGTACATGAAGGAAAAAACATGTAGCAATGTATGTAAACATAGTCTTTTTATTGCAAGATCCCACAAAAACCAGAGTAACTCCTATACTTCCAGGTCATTCTTCAATTGCCAGATTAATGTAGTTACAGTCACAAAATAATCCTTATCATTAACATTTACAACAGTCTGATTTAAAATTAATTTAAAATGATAAATAAATGTGTTTGATACCTGCATTGAGACATAATAATAATTAATAAATACAGGTAGTCCCCGCCTTACGGACATTTGAGTTTCCTCACATACGAACAGACCGCGGTTCTACTTCCGGATCAATCAGGGAAGTAGCTCACGTGTACAAATTGTACAAGAAATAGACACAGCAGTGCACCAAATACCAATTTTTACAATTATATACAATATTTTCAGTGTGTAAGTGAGTATATAAATTTCTAAAGGTATATTGTACATATGTGCATGTGGGGGTGTGAGAGAAATGAGTCAGCCTCACCAGTTTCAATGAATCAGTCCGGAAGCACAATGATAGAAAATGTCTGTCCTGTAAAGCTGTTCTGATGGTCAATAATCATAATTTCACAGTCCAATACAGTGGAAAACAGCTCTAGTAAGCGTCCGGGATTCCCCTCATCATTTAAAGGCGCAGAGACAACACTGTTACAATCCACCGTGAGATTCATTTCCTTAGGCACAATGAGGGTTTTTGACCACATGAGGCAGTGTGGGGAAAGAGGACAGATTAGTCAAGTCAAGATTGGTATGTTTTACATTGTACAGTATATTCGTATCTGAGGCGTACAAGACTCACTTTGTCGGACTTAAGAACGAATTGGTCTTACAAACATGCTCCCAGAGCGGAACTCGTTCGTAAGTTGGGGAGTACCCTTATTCATTATGCGGTGAGGCTAAATGGCGCTAAAAACACAACAAATCAAGCACACCTTCTTGCTCTAGTATGTTCTCGCATTTTACATGCATTAAGGATCTAACGAATCATAGATGAGGCCAAATTCTTACACCCAATCAGAACAAAGAAGGCGGGATTTGTAGGAAATAGAAGTACTTAAGAAACCTAACCTCAGTTACACTAGCAAAGTAATCCTCATCCTTAACAAGAGTCGTATCTAAAAATAACCTTAAATGTTAAGTACACATGTTTGTTCTGACCGTCACCTTTAATGATTAATATTTTTCCTTCCTATCTCCCTTTAGGAATATTTTCTTTAATCATCTTTTGCTTCATGCTATGTTCATGTTTGTTTGTCGTTGTTCCAGGTCTTGTTGAAGGTGATTGACCAGCACAGACAGAAGCAGTTTGTGAGTCCACGTGTGTTACAGCAAGCCCTGAACTACCTGACACGAGGCATCTCTCACTCCATCACATGGAAACAGATAAAGCCTCACATGCAGGTCAGATTCAGGGACAGCAAGTACTTAAAGTACAATGTGTGTTGCTCTTTAATAAATGAAAAGCTGCCGTGTGCTCTTATGTGAAAGAAATAAAAGACATCAGGATCGTCTGTTATTGGAGGTTGTAACAGCAACTCTGTCACCGTATTCGTAGATACGCTTTAATGAGATTTACATCTCATTAGATATAGACAGAGTAATCTGATTGGACGAGAGGCATTCCACAGGTGGTGATGTAGAGCATAACAGCACTGGGACGTTTAACTATATGCATCACTCTGCATCTCAGGTGTTCGTCATTACTTACACTAAATGTCTGTCGCAGCCTGGGTGAAAGTAGGTCTGTACGATCCACAGTACTGGAAAGAGGGCAGAGCCAAAACCCACATTCACCAGCACTTACAGCAAGAATAGATAACATTGTCATCTCACACAACATTTTGTCTCCTTAGTAATTGCTTCCAAGTCATTCTGAATTGTCTCTAAACCATATGTGTTGTTTAATTTACGACTAACTTGAGCTACAAAGCTATTTAAATTCTAACTCAATCCCTCTCTAACCCATGATCAAGGGCACTGTTGGTGTGTGGAACAACTGTTTATGCACCCTACATAGCACACTAGCTGTTCATTTAACACTATTTGGGAACCCCAGATATTGGCTGATATTATTCTAAAGTGGAATAAGTGAAAATATAAAGCAAATCTTTAAAATTTCTCATGACTATCCACCGCCTCCATGGCCTGTTCTCCTCACCTTTTGGCTGCATAGTATTAGTAAGTTAGAACTGAAAACCCCCTTCAACCCTCTGCCAATAGCGCGGGTAGTTAGTTCCGCTAGTTGCGGAAGGATATGTTTTCGCTGAGTAAATCAACAAACAAATCATAATCTGGTAATAATAAATAGTGTTTGTGGAACTGTTGTATTAAAGCAATATCACACAAGAGGGAGTGCTGTTGTGCTAAATATCAGCACGGCTGTGAAATCTTCAGTACCTCATGGCCAAATCACAGCGGTACTGATATTCAGCACAACAGCACTCCCTCTCGTGTGATATTGCTTAATTACTGTACATCACATCGCATCCTAGCAGTAGTATTTAACAGTAGTAGTATTATTTTGCTGAAATATAACCAGAACAATCCTAATGTTGTTCACAACGTTAGCCAGCTGGAGTTTAACATCTGCATTTCAAATTAAATCAGTGTGATTATTTAGTGGCTGCAGTATTAAAACTCATGCTTAACTCGAACTGAATCAGTACTGAGAAAGCCTCGGTTTAAAAATGTGGTGTATTTAGTGGTTTAACAACGATCCAAACGTACACAATACACAATCCTAAGTAGAGGGGAAGGTTTGAGATCATAAATATCTTGCATATTGAATTCTGCATGTAGCTTTAAATAAAACTTGTAGTTTGAGATGTTTGTGTCATTTTTTTTTGCAGACTATAACTCAGGAGGTGGTGTTTCCTCTGATGTGTTATAAGGATGAAGATGAGAAGCTGTGGCAGGAAGATCCATACGAGTACATCCGCATGAAATTCAGTTAGTCCTGTGGTTTTCTTGAGAATTCTTTTTTTTTTTTTTTTTTTTTACCATCTGTCCTTCTTTAATTGTCTTATTTATATCTGTCTTTGCTCTCTTCCCAATATTCTTATTTATCACCAGCCATGGTGTTACGTTTACCTGTTCCCCATTGTTTAAAAATAATCTGATCAGCGTGATGTGTTGGATTATATCCGTGTATGTGACTTGCTGCTGCTTTGCTGCTATAGACATGTACGATGACCATGTGTTTCCCGCCACCGCGGCTCAGACTCTGCTATGCAAAGCATCCAGAAAGAGAAAAGAGGTGACGTTTGTTTGGCTTCAGATTCCTTTACAGTATATGCTAGTTTGTATCAGAATATTATTGTGGTAATCTTATCTTCACGCTGTCTCCACGCTAAATCAGGTCCTTCCTAAGATGATGGAGTTCTGCCATCAGATATTGATGAACCCCAGCGCTGACCCCCGCAGGACTGACGGAGCGCTGCACGTCATCGGTGCTTTAGCAGATCCGTTGTTAAAGGTCCGTAACAGTTGAAAAGAGGCTGATGAATCCAATTTTTCCCTTTAACGGTGTGACATTGTTTTTTTACCTTTTTTCTTCTTTGTTTTGTAGAAGCAAATCTACAGAGATCAGATGGAGCTCGTGTTACAGAACTATGTGTTTCCTCTACTCAATTCCAACCTGGGTTACCTGCGTGCCAGGGTGAGGGCCAACATGTCTGAGATGGATGGATAGATGGATGGATGGATGGATGGATGGATGGAAAGGTGGATGGCTGGATAATTGAACAGATAAATGGATGGACAAATAAATTGGATAATTATTTGAAAGAATATGTGAATGGGTGGATAGATGAATGAATTTATTGGATGGATGATTCAATAAATTGGATTAATGGATGGATGGAGGGATAATTTCAAAATCAAAAAATAAATTTGCACAGCATTAATGTGTAAAAGATAAATACACATAGATGGATAATCGATAGGTAGGAAAATAAATTATTTCATGAATTACGTTATGGATGGTTGGACGGACAATTGGATTCATGGAAAATCAGGTGTCTGGAGGGATGGATGGATAGTTGGATGAAAAAATAGAATTAATAAATACACAAATGGTTGGCTGGAAGACTCGTGGATGGATAAGTTAATGAATGGACAACTGAACAGGGAAATTGGATTGGTAATAGTTGGTTAAACAAATTGGATTAAAGGGTTAGATAGATTACTGGATGGGTAATTGGATGGATGAATTGATAACTGTATTGATCAGACTGATGAATGAATGGGTGGATGTTTAGATGGATAATTGGATTAAAAGAATAGATGCCTCATTGGATGGATGGATGAATAAAAGGATGAAAAGATACCTTGGAAGTTGATTGGATGGATGGATAGTTGGTTTAAACAGATAGATCAATGAATAGGGAATAATTTGATGGATGAATGGACAATTAAAATTGAAGTATGAATGGATGGTTAATTAGATGGATGTTAGTATAGATGTGTGGAGAATCATGCATATGGATGTATGGTAATCTGGTGTGGTTCTGATTTTGCTTTTTGCCCCGGCTGCAGTCCTGTTGGGTTCTGCACTGCTTCAGCCCGCTAAAGTTCCACAACGAGCTGATCCTGAGGAACGCAGTGGAACTCGTCAAACAGGATCTCATCGATGACCAGGAGATGCCTGTTAAAGTAGAGGCGGCCATCGCTCTGCAGACTCTGGTCAGCAACCAGGAGCACGGTCAGTTTCTCTCACACACACACACACACACACACACACACACACACACACACACACACACATAGAAAGAGATAAGGCATGTACTTAGTGAATCTGTGCAAATTTATGTTCATTCCTAAGGAGCACGTATTGAATTCAAGTGAACACCCGCCCCACTGTCTCGCTTCACTCTTTCAAAAACAACAGGACTACAATAATGCACTCGTTCATTCTAAAAATCCTGTCGTTGCCATAGTAACAACTCATATGTCAGACTCTCTGCATAATCAAAAGCTTATAATAAAAGTATTAGAAACCTTTAATCATTGATATATTTTATTTGTAAAGACACATGTATTTACCATTTTTGGAAGGAGTCTCCAGTGTCAGCTCCAGTTCAAGCTGTCATTTTTATGTTTTCTGCCATGAGAGACAGAGAAGCTGACAGACAACTAACTAAATAGCTACTTAAGAACTAACTAACTATAAAATTGTTGTGTGTGTGTGTAGCTAAGATCTACATAAAGCCCTTCATCAGGCCTGTGATGCAGGAGCTGCTGCACGTCATCAAAGAGACGGAGAACGATGACCTGACGAGCGTCATCCAGAAGATGATCTGCGAATACAATCAGGAAGTGGCCGTGATCGCAGTAGACATGACCCAGAACCTGGTAATGTTATTGTTTATTCCTGTTTGTCTCACATACAGTCAGTAAAAGATGAACCCTGAAACGAAGCCCACCCATCCTGTTAATGACTGCAGTGTTAATAATTTAATGTTATATATATATAGTATATATGTGTGTGTGTGTGTGTGTGTGTGTGTGTGTGTGTGTGTGTATATATATATACAGTTTTTACCTCAGCGCAATACATTTCATTTTTTTTTACTGTATATTGTCACACACTCTGTGCAGGCGGAGATCTTCAGTAAGGTTCTGCAGAGTGAGGAGTATGAAGAGAGTGAAGACAAGACAGTGATGGCGCTGGGCATCCTCAGCACCATAGACACCATCCTGACCGTCATGGAGGACCACAAAGAGGTGCGGACACGTCTTCACGTTAACACGGATCCAACACGTGGAAATATCAGCACAATGCATATATGATATGATATGATATAATATATGATATAATATATATGATATGATATAATATATGATATGATATAATATATGATATGATATACACTGAACAAAAATATAAACGCAACACTTTTATTTTTGCTCCCATTTTTCATGAGCTGAACTCAAGGATCTGTAACATTTTCTACATACACAAAAGACCCATTACTCTCAAATATTGTTCACAAATCTGTCTAAATCTGTGTT
>JAOTRS010000015.1:12762297-12777396 GCA_028565755.1 Dinotopterus cunningtoni | reverse complement strand
CAGATCTTTGAGTTTAGCTCATAAAAAATGGGAGCAAAAATAAAAGTGTTGCGTTTATATTTTTGTTCAGTGTAATATATATGATATGATATGACATGATATGATATGACATGACATGATATGATATGATTGTGTGTTTTCCTCCACAGATCACTCAGCAGCTGGAGGGGATCTGCCTGCAGGTCATCGGCCTCGTGCTCCAGAAGCCCATCATAGGTATGGCAGGTGTGTGTGTGGAGTCCCTTTCGTTGTAAATTTCTAACATGTTTGGCCACATGATGGTGCAGTTTGACAATAAGATTAGTGTATGTCTAGTAGTGAGATGGATAGAATGTGTATTCATAATAATAATAATATCTGTAAACATTATTCAGTACAAAATATACAATTGGTTATAAAGTTGGTATAGTCTTACATGCTACTTGTATGCAATATATTACTGCAACGAGTGTGTGTGTGTCTCACGCAGAGTTCTACGAGGAGATTCTGTCCCTAGCGTTCGGTCTCACCTGCCAGACCATCTCGCCTCAGATGTGGCAGCTGCTCGGCGTGCTTTACGACGTCTTCCAGCACGACTGCTTCGACTACTTCACAGGTCTGTCCTGATCAAGACCGTGGAACTGATGCTCTCTCTGAAGGGGTCACGGTTTTAAATCAGTGTACGGTTTAATCGTGTTAACTGTTCAAGAGAGGCTATAACGAAAACGATGCTGCTGATGATGATGATAAAGGTGATGATATCTGGGATTAATTTGTTGTCTCCCTGCAGATATGATGCCTCTCCTACACAATTATGTAACTGTCGACACAGACACGCTTCTCTCCAATCCCAAACACATGGAGGTCATTTACACCATGTGCAAAAAGGTGAGCTGACCATCTACAGTAACTAAATAATTCAAATACTACTATTATTATTATTATTATTATTATTATTATTATTAAAAGACTCATAATATTACAATGCACATGAATGGATTCTTCAGGTTTAACATTTTTTTGGTCCTAAAATAAGTGCTGCCTCCTTTCCAGTACATGGCTGAGTAGCTCTGCAATTTAAAAAAAAAAAAAACTTTTTGCTTCGGCTCAGAGATGGAGGGTTTGATTGGGACTCTTTTATTTCGCTTACCTCTTGTACAGAAACTGCAACAAACTGCTCCTTTAAACCATTAAGATTCATTCAGTGTGTTGGCATGAATGTGTTTCTGATCAGGTCCTGACGAGCGATGCAGGGGAGGATGCAGAGTGCCATGCTGCTAAGTTGCTGGAGGTCATCATCTTACAGTGCCGAGGTCGGGGCATTGACCAGGTCAGCAGCATAGTGTGTCAGATCACGATGGATGTATGCAGGTAGTCCCCGACTTACGAATTTACGTAGAAACGAACAGACTGCGGTTCTACTTCTAGTTCAGTCACAGACGTAGCTCATGTGTATTGTACAAAAAATAGACACCGCAGTGCACCAGATAACGATATTTACAATTATATGCAATATTTTTAGTGTGTAAGTGAATGTATAAAATGTCTAAAGTTCAGTATATTGTATGTGTGTGTGTGGGGGCGGTGCGGGAGAAATTAGTCGGTCTCACCGGTTTCAACGAATCAGTCCGGAAGCACCATGATGGAAAATGTCTGTCCTGTAAATCTGTCGTAATGGTGAATAATCCTAATTTGGGAAAATCCTCAACCAAACAGAGTTCACAGTCCAATACAGTGGAAAACAGCTCTGAGATAAAAATGGCGTCCGGGATTTCCCTCCCGATTTAAAGGCGCAGAGACAACATTGTTACATTTCACATTGAGTTTAATTTCCTTAGGCACAGTTACAGTGGGGAAAGGGGACAGATTTAGTCAAGTGGATTGGTATGCTTTGCATTGTATATTCATGTCAAAGGCGTATAAGATGCACCTTTTCAGACTTAAAAACAAATCGGACTTACGAACATGCTCCCGGAACGAAATCTGTTCGGGGACTACCTGTAATTACCACTACTAACTATTACTATCCTGTTATAGATTATTTTGTAAGCCAGTGTAAATGTTTGAGTATATATGAGGCACGTTCAAGTCAAATGTGGACTTTCTCTTGAAAGAAGGCATAAAACCAATTTACATAAGAACATTCAGAGAGTGGAAAATCGATAGCTAAATAGTCAAAAGGGGCCGTGGTGGCTCAGTGTGTTAAGGCTCTGAGTTATTGATTGGAAGGTCGGCGGTTTGACCCCCAGCTCAGCACGGTTGCCGCTGTTGGGCCCTTGAGCAAGGCCCTTAACCCTATTCCCATATCTCCAGTACAGTCCTGACCTTGCTCCAAGCCATTTCCATATGTTTTGATCATTCCTGGGAGGCCAGTGTTTCAGACATGACGCTGTCTTAATAATCTGGGATAAATGCATTAGTGTTGCAGGGGATTACTTGTACTTTAGGATTATAACAAAGTAATATCCTTTCCAGTGGAAACCCACCAACTATACGAATTATTCTTCACCCACTGTTTCTCCTTGATTTCCAGTGTATCCCGCTGTTTGTGGAAGCGGTATTGGAGCGTCTGACGCGCGGTGTGAAGTCCACAGAGCTGCGCACCATGTGTCTGCAGGTCGCCATCGCTGCTCTGTACTACAATCCCTCACTGCTGGTGCACACGCTAGAGAACATGCGCTTCGCCCACAGCGCCGAGCCGATCACCGCACAGTTCATCAACCAGTGGATGAACGACACAGAGTTCTTCCTAGGGTACGCTCGTCATGTCTCACTTATTGCTCCGTAATCAAAATCTGATTCATATCATGTCAGTCCAAGTAGATTTTCCACTGTATATGTAATGATGTCATGTTCTGTGCAGGCTGCACGATCGTAAGATGTGCATCATCGGCCTGAGTCTGCTGATGGATTTGTCCAGCCGGCTGACGGTTTTAGAAGGCGTGGCCAGTCAAATCATCCCCTCTATCCTTCTCCTGTTCCTAGGCCTTAAGCACATCTACGCCTCGCGAGTGCTCAACAAACCTGAGCAGTTCTCCAGAACACAGGGCACCGAGGAGGACGAGAACGGTAAGAGTCTCACCTAGGAATGGTATCTAATCCAGGCTTTCTATCTTTAGTCTTTAATATGAGGCTACACTTTACCTTGAAGGCATTGTTCATGTGTGAATAATAACCTCTGCTCCTGCAACTCCCCAGTTAATTAAAGCTGATGAGCTCAGTCACATGATTTGCACTCTGATCCTGGAGCTCTACATCCATTTCTCATGGCGTTAGTTATATATACTGTATATAGGTGCCTTGTCTGAACATTAACCTGCCATTTGTGTTGTATTTACATGTATTAAAGGTTGCACATTTTATGATTTCTTTAACAGGTTAATTCCAAAGTGTGTATGTGTGTTTTAATGCTCCAGCAGAAATACCCGTCAGATAATGCATTTTTTATATCTCAAACTCCTCCTCCTCCTCCATACACAGTACATAGTTTCAGTGTCTATGCAAATGAGCTAACCTGAGACACGCCCACCAGAGAACAAGCCCAGGGGAGGGGCTCTTCTTATATGAGGTCACATTAAGGGAGGAAAATAATTGTCTTGTTCAGTACAAATATGGAAATAGAACAGCAGGGAATGTGTTTTTGTCTTGTTTTTTTGTTTACATTCCTTTTTTACATTATTTTGCATAATAGATGCCCTTTAAGTTTGGTTCTTGATGGCTGATGTGCGTAAGCTCGGTCAGAAGCAGGTTTGGAATTGGAATGTTATTTATAATATCATGTTTCTAGTGTTTATTTAAATAAAAAGCAGAATCATATTTGATTTATTCTACTTTAAGTTGTCGAGTCAAATATAATTCTGTTTAAATAAGCATCTCTTATTGCCTAAATGGCTCTGAATCAACAGAACAAATCAGACTGGCCGTTTTAGTCACGAAACACCAAGAATTTTGTTCTGAGAAACTTGTTCTGAGAAATTTTCATGTTTCCACTGCTTTAAACAAAAACGTTTTAATGTTGAAAATAACAGTATGCTCTAAATGTCATGGCCCGGAGTTCGAGATTCCCAAGTACAGACTGAAGTAAGAGCAGAAGGATAATCTTCAGAGTTACTTTTAAAACGTCTGTAGGCACCAATGAGTGTCTGGACATCGGTTTTATGATGTTTTGAAAGGGCTAACCATTGCTGGTTATACTATTACTACTACTATAGATCGTAACTTTTAATTTCTTATTCATTTGAAAAAAGCAAAAACATTTTACATTTCCTTGTGCACGGCATCAGCCAGGATTCTCATTCTTTTCCAGAGGAGATTCCCAGCGATGAGGATGAAGCAGGAGAGAAAAGCTCCAGCATGCAGCCATCCGGCGGCCCCAGTGGCAATGGCGACGAGGACGAGGATGAAGACGATGATGAAGATTACTGGGATGACGACGGTCTGGAGGGCACGGCGCTGGAGGAGTACAACACGCCGCTGGATTACGACAACGGAGAAGACGAGTATCAGTTCTTTTCAGCCTCGTTGCTTCGTACGTAGCAGTACATTATTCAATTCCCTTTAAACGCTAAAGTTATATGAGATTCATTTACTGAATGCATGTGTTACCAAGATGTACATACTTTAGCAAACAGATCCTTACACATATTTAAGGGGTTATTTGTGAATTGTATTTTCATTTTCTAAAAAATAAAATTCATTCAAGTCAAACTGGGACTTATGATGGATTTTCTGGTGGATGAAGGTGTAAAAACTGATTGACATTTATAGAAGACTTCGAGCACAGTACGGTGATGAGACTCTTAGCCGCAGTTAAACATTTGATTGCTTTGATTTCCACATGTTTGAGCCATTAAAGGAGCTCCTGGGAGGCCAGTGTTTCGAACAGGCAGTCCGATAATGGTTCTGGCGTACTGATAAAACTTTCTACCCTAATGGTATCCAAACACTAGTGAAACACTGGGATAAGTGCATTAGTGTAAAGGGGATTATATAGAGGAATAAAGGAAGTTTTTACTCTCTTAACTGTGTTCTGTTTTTCTGCACAGTCAAAAGTCCCGGTTTGATTTCAACGCACCTCATACAATGTATAATCTTTTACTTATTTATTCATTTTTTTAAGCTTACTAACTATATTGTAACTGCATTGGCTTGCAGGGGTGCAGAGCTCGGACGCAGGCTGGTATCAGATGCTAACTCAGTCTCTGAGTGATGAACAGAAGAAACAGTTGCAGGAGATCTACAGTCTGGCCCAGCAGAGGAGGAGTGCAGCAGGAAAAAGCCTGTGGTGAGGAATTACTGTCATTTTAATGCCTCAAACATGTGGAAATGGCTTGGAGTGAGGTCTTGAGTGAGGTCTTGACTGTATGGGTGATGTGGTTCTGAGCCACCTCAGCTAGGATCATCATTCGAAACGTGTGCATTGTTCAAATGTTTTACTGCGGCTAATGAAGTGTCACTGTACTGTGCTGTGCAACGTATCGGTTTTTACGCCATCATTCAGGGGAAATTTCATCACAAATCCCGGCTTGACTTGAACGCCCCTTGTAAAACTGGAAATTTCAAGTGGAGTCAAAATGTGCATAATTATATTTTAGTATTATTTTTTTACGTGATGTTAGTTAGTACAATGTGCAGAAGGAACACACAATATCACTGCTGTCCAAGAGGTCGAGAGAACATTGTTGCTGGGCAACTTAGAAGTATGGACAATATACTTGAACTTATGTTTTTGTTTTTTGTTTTTTGTTTTTTCCCACAATGGCTGAAATACTGTTGCTAGGTAACGGGGAAATACGAACGCCAAGCAGAAACTGGCTGACTGTGCTAATTAGCACATAGCTGTTAAGCAGGGTGATAATGGAAAACGGACATAAGCACAGGATTGCTGACATTGTGCTTAATGTGTGGACAAATTAAGAAGAAATGACTGTTTGAATGCACAGTGTATGAAAACAGGGATGTTAAGCTCGGTGGGTTGGACGTAGGATCAATCTTTTAGACCTACAGTTTTATGAAGAGCACTAAGTCTTTCTGTAGGAAGGCTCTTTCATGAATAATTTAATCAGTTATGCAGTTAAATTGATCTTTTGTCAGTCGAGTCAGTTAATTGAATTGTTGGGTGAGTTTTCAATTATTAAATGCTACAAAATTGACAGATTTCTGACTGATATAGAATGGCTTTTGCAGGAAACACTGCTGATTGCATCGTTTACAAAATACTTATTGCTTCTTCTTTTGAGATTTATGTGTGGTTGGTGCAGTACCGCCACCTACTGGACGAGTGTGGAACAGATGATTAAGCAGGGAAGAACTTAATCCTTTGTTCGGCACATGACCTTTAAACAATCAGCTGTTTCCTGCAAAAGCCATTCTATGTTGAATCTGATTGAAAATTGCAGTGCACAAAATTCATATTGAGAGTGATACACAGCTCTAGTAGCCACATGACCCAATTATATAAGTGTTCCTGGTGGATATTGTTTAAGATCACACTTTTTCCTTTTCTCCTCCACTCTCTCTTACAGAGATCTGTTCTGTGTGGGAGGAACAAGAGCGCTCGGACGAAGGCACGATTGTGGGTTTTGGATCTGCAATAGTTTGAACTCCAGGACCAGCGTCCTGACTTTACATGGACACGGTCAGCGCTACACCTTCGAGCGGAGAGTCACTTAAGCCAGGGATAATAAAAACGGCTCTACAGATCCCGAACCCCAGTAGGAACACTGAGGCACTTGGATAAGAGATAAGAGGCCTTGTGATACCACAGCCTGATTCACTAATACTGTGTGTCTGAGTAAGTGAGTGTGTGAGTATGTGTGTGTGTGTGGGTGGGTGTGCGAGAGAGAGAGAGAAAGAGAGAGAAAGCAGGAAGTATGGCTGACAATCATGTCTATGAGCAACTAAACTTTATCTGTATTATTTGCTGCCTTTGACACACTGAGCGTCTTCTGCGAGGTGATTTGCTATATGACGGCAGAGAAACACTCACACACACACACACACACTTATGCAGGTAGTGCGTCCTGTCACTGTTTTGAAGGTATGTTCGTGCTATAGCTTGTGATATACATACTGGGAAGACTTGCTTTATATTTGTTACATGTTTGTATGTCCTACTTTGTTGTTTTTGGTTTTGTATTAGTACATTTTGAGGATTAACTTAAGTCATAAAATCAAGTCTGACACTAATATCGCCTCTGTGTCGTCATTCCGGATCCCACAATGTTGAGCCTTAAGGTTTTTTTTTTTTATGTACAAGGGGAGTTCAAGTTAAACCTGGACTTTCTTTCTCATGAATGAAGACATAAAACTGACAGATCTCGGGTCGAGGTGGCTCGGATCCCATTGTTCCTGTAAACATTCACCGAATGGAAATTGACAGATAACATGTAACCAAGTCTGTCTGTGGGACCTGTCAATCATTCACAGACACTACTTTACACATTACACATCACCCGTTCCTACGCATTTACACATGTAAAGGAGTTCCCGAGAGGCCAGTGTTTTAGACGTGATGAAGGCTCCTGAGAAAACATTCTACCTAGATGGTATCCAAGCCATCAAGTGAAACACTGGGATAAGTGCATTAGTGTAGCAGGAGATTATATATAGAGAAAGAAGGTCCCGGTTTGACTTGAACACCTTTTGTTTGGAAAAGGGAAAAGAAGAAAAAAAGCACACCATGAACCAGGTTGCCTGGCAACAGAAAGCTCTCTGTGCAAAGTTTATTTTGTCATCTGTTATTATCACATCTGTCACCCTGACAATACACAGCCGCTGTTTTTTAATATCACCCAAGATTGTGATGTGCCTTCCTGGGGAAAATGTGTTCCTTTTTTTTTATAATTGGATGCTGAAATGAGCTTGCAGGAAGAAGAACATTGAGTTTGAGGCTCACTGTGTGCTTTGTATTAACTTTAAACTGTATAAACTACACCACTGGTTGATAAGTTCCTTCAGTTTTCCCATTAGCCCATGCAGAAAGAAAAAAAAATGAAAAGGAAATCTGTTTTTAAGTCAGTGTATTGCTTAAAATAACAACAAATTTAGTGATGAATTGCTTTACTGTGTCTAATATTAAATTATAATGATGAATTGTAGGATCGATATATATGAAGCCAAGACAAGTAAGTAGCTAATAGACCTAAACGAGAAGTAGGTCTAATGCATGCAGTTTATGGCAGTAGTGTATCTAAGTCACAGGTTTGACCACTGGGGGCAGGAAGGCAGATGTTTTCTTGCTAATCATGACGCACTCAAACTGGGTATTTTATATAATCAGTTCGGTATGAATCTGCATTTACGTTCACTAACAGCTCCTCCTGAAGTGTTATTTTTTTTCCTCCTTTCACACCACAGCAACTTGCCAAAGATTGCACATTTAATTTTTAAACGAACAACACCTTGTACTTGTGCTGTCACCTACTTTATAACGGGTATAAACAATAACTCCTTCGCTTTTTTTCTCCTCTCTTGTTTACAAAATTGCACAGCTTATAATACTTTCCAAAAGTTATAGGTTTAGAGTGTTTTAAAGCACTGATATTGGAGACTCCTTACCTAAATGCTCAATACATTTAATTTAATTACAGAAAACTTCATCACCATTGAACATCATACATACATACATATTCCTACAGTATGTACACTTGGTAATACAGAAATGATAAATATAATGGAAAACCTTACAAGTGAAACAGTTCAATGCAAATCCTGATACAGGTGAAGCCCCGGAACATATTGTATGATTATGTAAAAAAATTAATACATCTTTGACATTTATTCTTTAATTCCTCATCCATACCATTTATCCTGTATTCAGGGTCACAGCGGCCTGGTCCCTCTCAAAGGAGAATTTTGGCACGAGGCAGGGTGCACCCTGGATGGGGTGCCAACCCATCGCAGGGCACACACCTATACACACACTTATACACTCATTTTACACACTACAGGCAATTTGGGAATGCCAATTAGCCTAATATGCATGTCTTTGGACTCTATGTGGAAATCCACCAAGCACTGGGAGAACATGCAAGCCCCATGCACACAGACCCGAGGTGCGAATCGAACAATGACTCTGGAGGTGCACAGTGCTACCGGTTAAGCTATTGTGCCGCCCTTTGTGACAACAATACAAAATCAAAATAATTTTTTTTTTTGTTTGTTTAAAATTGTGTTCAAGGTGAAATTGTGTTGTTGTTTTTTTTGGTTAATTAGGGGTGGAACATAATAAAACAAACGGTTGCATGATAGTACAGATTTGCCTGTAGTATATGATTAAGGGGTGTATATGTGCTTGTGCACTGTTCCCTGCACTAAGTTCCCTGGGATAGGCTCTAGTCCCATATGACCTACACAGGATATGTGGAATAGAAAATGGACTGATGGACATAAAAATAATTTGTTAAGTTGCTTTAAAAAATGCTATTTTGGAAAACTAATCTTGGGTCTAGGAAAATGCCTCCTGTCAGACATTTGATAGACACTATACAGGCTGTTTAAGTGTCTTGGGGCAGAGCTTTGTGATCCTGGGAGGAAATCATTCAAATATCAAATCTTGGACAAAAAAAAATACTTCTCTGACCTAATGCACCTTTAAAGATGTATTCAAGTTACCTTATTGACCCTCTAAGATGGTCATGTGTACATGAAATAATACATGTAAAATGTATTTTAGGACTGTGCATGACTTGTGGCATTGCACGACACCAGAAGTATTTCTGATTCTTCCTCAAAAATTATTCAAAAGATATTTTAAAGAGTAAATATAACATAGCCAGCGTATTGCAAATTTGTCCTAGGTCCCGAGCAGCATTGCAGTCAAAAATCCAAAGGAAGTTAGTGTTGTGCTATAAACTGCTGCCATTATAACTACAGATACAGGCATGAGAAAAGAATTATGTGTCACAAATGAGAAAACAGGACACCAGTAGATTGCCGTCACTAGTTTTCTTGTACTAGGCAAAAGAAAGACATGAAGATTGGATGGCAAAATGCAGATGAAGTGCGCAGTTCTTATAAGCTTACTTTATTGCTATAAGGGTTAAGATATTGTTTAATCCTCAATCAGCTTTGGTAATCACGCTCAGTGTGATATTATTTGCCTAAAGCCCAGAGCATCAGGTTTAAAAGGAGCTTAAAGTACTGCTACATCATTACTTGATAGAAAATTGCATGATATGGTCCTTAACTGCGCTAAACACATGCTGCATTTAAGTCCCGCCTTTGTGCTCTAGGATTGGCTCGCGTTTCACACCCTGGGAAGATCTAACCAATCACAGATGATGCTGAATTCTTGAAACTAGTTATAAACTATTCAATTAAATTTTATATGTATAGCGTTTTTAACAAATGTCATTGTCGCAAAACAGCTTTACACAATCAAAAGAAAATTATGGGAATTTGTATGAAACAAACTGATTAGATAGTTCCTGATGAGCAAGCCGAGGGCGAGGAAAGACTCCCTGAGATGGCAATAGGAAGAAACCTTGAGAGGAACCAGACTCAATAGGGAACCCATCCTCATTTGGGTGATAACGGTAATAGCAGAGATTGATCTGCAGTCATACTGTGTGTTAGGCGGCTGGAAAAGATAAACAGAACACAGGATCATGAGAAAAATAATGTTTTTACATCATACTGTATATTAATGTTAGACTAAGTCCACAGCTGTCAGTTTTACTTTAAAACACTTAGATCATTTTAATACAATTTATTAAAATAAAGAAGAAAAACAAAGACAAATAAAGATCGGTTTTAACCTCAAGGGCAGCCAGTACGAGCAATGTACTCTATGTAGGATATCTGTGATTATAATGAAGTTACATGACTAAGTATGCATTTGAGAAACCAACCTTCGGGAGTCCATTTATTTATCGCCTACATTATCATATATCACTATATTGTCTATCTATTTATCCTTATATTATCTGTTGTACAGGGTCATGGGAGGCTTGGGAGCATATCCTAGGAGACGTTTGGCACAATGCAGGGTGACAGAGACAGGGTGCCAATGCATCTTAGGGCACACACACAACACAACACACACACTATGGGTAATTTGGGAATGGCAATTAACCTAATCTGCATGTCTTTGGACTGTGAGAGGAAACAAGAGCACCCAGAGGAAACCCACCAAGCACGGGGAAAACATGCAAACTCCATGCACACAGACCCGAGGGTCGAAAATCAACATTGTATGCAAATACATACACTTCAATATGGTGTTGCTCCGCCTTTTGCAGCTATAATAGCTTCCACTCTTCTTGGAAGGCTGTCCACAAGATTTTGGACTGTTTCTAAATTCGTCTCCATTCATTCTGTAAAGCATTTATGAGGTCAGACACT
The DNA here is from genome assembly GCA_028565755.1 of Dinotopterus cunningtoni. Classification (NCBI taxonomy): domain Eukaryota; kingdom Metazoa; phylum Chordata; class Actinopteri; order Siluriformes; family Clariidae; genus Dinotopterus; species Dinotopterus cunningtoni. Next base: position 12,766,071 of record JAOTRS010000015.1, on the reverse strand, counting down.
GACGTTGGACGAGAAGGTCTGGCTCACAATCTCTGTTCCAGTTCATCCCAAAGGTGCTCGATGGGGTTGAGGTCAGGGCTCTGTGTTAGGGCCAGTCAAGTTATTCTACATTAAACTCATAGAACCATGTCTTTTATAGTCCTTGCTTTGTGCACTGGGGTACAGTCATGTTGGAATAGAAAAGGGCCTTCCCCAAACTGTTTCCACAAAGTTGGAAGCAAAGCATTGCCCAAGATGTCTTGATATGCTGAAGCATGATTGATTGAAACACCTGAATTCAATAATTAACAGCTTTGGCCAAATCCAGCACTTTTTGTTCCTATCGTGTCATTTTGAATCAGTGAATCAACACAATGAATCGCTCAAAAGAATCGAATCAGTTCGAGACGTGTTCACATGTGCGCGTGCGCAGAGAGGCGGATTCCTGGCTCTGTCTCTCTCTCTGTGCACAGCTCCGCGCGCCTCAGTGTTTTTACGCATCCCGAGCGCGTTGAGTGTCTGCGAGCCCCGGAACAGCCATGGCAGCAGCTGCATGTTTCCGGTGTGAGGGCTGCGCGCGCGTTGTGCGGAGAGGAGCGACATGACCGCGTGCAGCACCGGGACCGGGAGGAGCCGCGGCGCGCGAGCTCAGGAGGAGCGGCTGCTCTGTCCGTCCGCGCTGCTCGCGCACAGCGCTCTGCTCGCCGCGTGCGCGCTCTGCTACTCTAACGCGCTATGGGGGGAGTTCGTGCACGACGACGTCTGGGCCATCGTGAACAACCCGGACGTGCGGCCCGGCTCCAGCCTCCTCAGCATCTTCACCGACGACTTCTGGGGCAAAAGGATGGCCGACAACACGAGCCACAAGTCGTACCGTCCGCTCTGCGTGCTCACCTTCAAGTGAGTCCCGCGCTCGCGCTCTGTAGCACGCGCAACTTGTAGGGCAGATGTGTACGCATCTTTGCACATCTGCATTGACGGGGCATTTCTACAGCGTGTCGGCTTCTCACCTGGGGCATTCGAGGAAATTAGTTTTCTAGACTTTTTCGCACTTTTTCAGTTTTGGGGAAACTTTTTGTTTTTGCAAACTTTTTTTGGCAGTCAGTGAAAAGACACGCCCCCTTCCTTATATAATTTTATTAATCTGATACAATCTACAAATATCAACATTGTCATGATGGTGAATATGCATGTTCATGGTTATTTTAGGGAAAAAATTTATGCATTTTTATTCCTTGCTTTTCCATGTGCAGACATTCTTTTGTACCATGCAACATAAACATGTGAAACAATCTCTCTCTGATCATCATTTTACTCATCGTATCTCTGACTTAGTTGATAGCACTGTTGCCTTGCATCTTCAGGGTCTGGGTTTGATTCCCACTTCGGGGTCTGTGTGCATGGAGTTTGCATGTTCTCCCTGTGCTGGAAGGGTTTCCTCTGTGTACACCATTTTCCTCTCACAGTCCAAAGACATGCAGGGTAGGTTCATTAGTATTCCCAAATTGCCCATAGTGTGTGAATGAGTGTGCGTGCCCTGCAACCGAGTGCCCTCTGCCCCCCGTGACCCTGTATACCGGATAAAGCGGTACTGATGATAAGTGAATGAGTGAGCTCTCTCAAGAGTAATAGTTCGTTATCAACTTCATCATCCTTACGAAATTGTTCCTTGAAGGCTGTCTTGAATTGAGTGACAAAGCGAAGAACTCCCCACAATGGCCCGATCATCACTAACGCTGAGTCTTATAAAACCATACAGTAATAATATTTTATGGTTTTTCTTTGTACAGGTTTGTCCTTTACATAGTTAATGTGTTTTTTGGCTCAGTTTCTTTCCCCACGTCTTAAAGGTTTGCCATGCTGCTTGAGTCTGATATGTTTATTTATGTACAGCGTAATTTGCTTTATCAGCCCTGGCAGATCAGAGAAGTACCCAGGTGCTGTCTGTGTTCCGCCACGATGCCTCGGTCTGTTTATCACTTTATTTGCACATTTGTGTGTGTATATGGAGAGTGGTTGTTATTGCAGAATTGGCATGTGTGTGTTTTATGGTCTAGTGTCCATCATTAGAATATAATGATGAAGTTAAAATCTTGATATGACGTATTTGCATGCTCTAAGATTTCATTCAGTCACCTTTATGTTTGATTACAGCATACCAGTGGTGGCCAGTTCATGTGTGCAAATGATTCCTTATGCTCCCAGAACCACTCTGTTACAATCTGAGTCCTAAAATATGGTCGTGCCATTAGAGGAGGAAAACTGCATAGATGTGAGAACCTGGTCATTCAGTGCATTCAGGTCATAAACCGACTTCATTTTATAGTTTTAGTTTTATATAGTTTTAAATGCTTTTATATTTTTTATATACCTCTCAGTATATATCAGTATTGGTTAAATTTAATTGAATGTGACGACACAAATTGTTGCATCTTCAAGTTACAGTTTCAATACATCTACAGTAAGTTTATTTTGTCCCATTGTGTCTCTTTGTTTTCAGCTTTTTTTTCAAGCTTATGAGTGTCGTACTGTGTTTTCAGAATCCTCCATTATATTTCAATAGGATTGAACCCAGAAGCTTGGCTCACATCATTCCATTCATGTTTCCTTAGGTTATCTGTAATGAATTTGTATGTTTTGCAGAGAAGCAGCTGCTTATCATCATGTTCCCACCACCATGCTTCACTCTGGGTGTGGTGGTGTTCCTGTTGCAGACGAACTTTGTGTTAAGGTGTAGGATTATTATAGATTATTGTGCGTTGTTCCTGCTGCTTTCAGGTCAGGAGTGACAGTTGGCGTCTCTGTTACCTTCCTTTTCAACCATGCTCATTCACAGAGAAATAATGATTGTGCTTCCATAAATTTTTCACCTTTTGTTGGTTATTTTTCTATATCTGCCATCCGCTACATGGAATGCGTCCAACACAATCCTTTCCCAGTGTTTAAGCAATTTTCTAAATGAAAAAACGATGATAAAATACACAAACTAATGCGGTTTGGTGTTCAGTAGGTCATCAGCTGCTCTTCTTCCGCCCGTGTTTCTGCCTCTTTTCCTTTCTTCAGATCCTCTCTGGCCTCGAGCACGTCGACTAATGAGCCGTGTTCGTTACTGAGAGAACCAAAGCAGTTGCCCCTGTAATGGAAGTGCGTGTGTGTGTGTGTGTGTGTGTGTGTGTGTGTGTGTGTGCTCGCACATTTTCTCAGCGAATTTGTGTTACTGTATATGTTTATGTGGATGTGATTTCAATACTTTTCACAAAGAAGATACATAAAATTTCAACAAATTTGTTAAAGTTTGTTAGATACATTTTTATTCACATTGATTTGCTTTTTGTGTAAATTCAAACATTTTCATTTACTTCTAAAGGCAGACTGACTGGGAGTCTTTAAATTTCATGTTTTGGAAAATGTTCTAGACAAAATAAGAAAAATGCAGTAGATGTTGCAGTTTTGTGTGTGAGTGAGTGAATAGAAATATTATTAATATTTGAGAGGTATTTGATCGGTAAAATTAGTCTAGCAGTGTGTGTGTGTGTGTGTGCGTGTTTCTGGCTGTGTGTGTCTGTGTATTTGTCTGATTGTGAATCTGTATTTGCCTTTGTGGATCTGTGTGTCTGTCTGAGTCTGTGTGTGTTTGTTCCTGTGTGTTCCTGTGAGTGTGGCGATGTTTTTCTGTCGAAATATGTGTGCTTATGTGTTTTTGTGTGGGAGTGTGTGGGTGTGTGTGTGTGTGTGTGTGCGCCTGAGTGTACTTGGGTGTGTGTGTGTGGAGGGTGTTTGTGTATGTTTGTGCAT
>JAOTRS010000015.1:12679658-12700262 GCA_028565755.1 Dinotopterus cunningtoni | reverse complement strand
TCATATTTAAGATTGAAGTCTTTCTCAAATAACCTGCGAAACAAGTCATCTGAGGGGCGTTTAAGTCAAACTGGGACAGAACACAGTTATGAGAGTAAAACTCCTTTTATTTCTCTATATAATCTCCTGCTACACTAATGCACTCATCCCAGCATCTCACTAATGTTTGGATGCCATCACGTTAAAAAGTTTTCTCAGTCATGCTTCACATCTGAAACGCTGGCCTCCCAGGAACTCCTTTAATGGCCCAAACATGTGGAAATGTCTTGGAGTGAGGTTACGACTGTATAGGGATGTGGCAATAACTCCCAGCAGAGTTCCTGTAATGTGCAAGTGGTGTTGGTGAGTGATTGTGTGTACAGTTCTCACAGAAAGATGCGTCTCTTCTGGAGGTTGGCAACAAGATATTTGTCAATTTTCAAGGATCATTCGTTCAGACTGAACATTTAACATGGACATCGGTTTGTGAATGTTCACGAGAATGAGTGCAGTGGGATCCGAGCCGCCATGACGTGGACATACGGCCTTCTTTAAAACGTTGGCACCATTTGAATGTTTTACTGCGACCAAGAGTCTCATCACCACACTGTGCTTGAAGTCTCCTGTAAATGTCAATCAGTTTAAAGTCTTTATTCACGAGAAATTTCATAATGAGTCCCATTTTGACTCGAATGCAGTAGTATATAAAATTAAAATCAGACGGAAAATATTTATACTTTAGGAATACTATAAAGACATAAGAATAAAATTTTAAACATGTACTAAGTGCAGTAGTATTTGTCCAAAGAGCTTATACAGTATTATACAGTAAATGTTTACTTAAATATTCAGGACTACTGTGATGAGAATTTTTTTTATTTAAACAAGTTGATATTTTAAGAATTTCTGCTTTTAGAATTTTTTCTCTTCAGTTGTTTGTGTGGATTAAAAAAAAAAATACTATGTCATTTCCACACTTTTTGAGTGTTCCTTTACTTTTGGTCTTGACTAGTAATTTTCAAAATTATTCCGGTACTCATCCCGAACATAACCCTGATTATAACTGGCATTATAGTGCTGTCCATGGTGCAGATCACCATCATATTGGTCATACTGCTCTTGATACTGGTTAGAATTCGCACCAGCATATTGCTGTCTAAAGCCATCCTCCTGGTTATACTCATGACCGCTTTGGTATGGGTCATGATGGTCCTGATAAACTTGTCTGTGATACTGATCATAACTCTGTCCAGCATTTTCATACTCATCATTCCATCCCTGGTCATATGCATGTGGGCTAATGTTGGGCTGATGTTGAGCATCATGATACTGGTAATCCTGATACTGTCCAGTAGGTTCTTGATTATAGGCATCATACATCTGCTGCTCAGAGGGCTGGTAGTACTGCAGATCATTTTCGTGAGGGTTTGATGGTAATTCTGGGTTCTCTTCCATCACGTTCAGAAGATTTTCAGGATGCTGATTGTTAATTTTAGCGCCGATGTTCCGGAAGATGAGACAAGCCATAATAAACTGCAGGATCTGAACAAAGCAGGAACGGAAAGAGGTTTATATCATACGAATAAGGCTTTTTAAAAAAAGGTTTGTCTATCATACAGTAGATACCTGAATTAAAAGGAGTGCAAGGTCCATGCCAACTATCACAAGAACATTCGTTCCAAACCAGTCCTTTAGTTGCTCCTCACAGCCCTATACCAGGAAACAAGCACATTAACACTAAGGCAATAAAACACTCAGGAGTATGATGGCACAGGAAAATAATCAAGCAGTGTGACATGATTTGATGAGAGAGGTAAGTGTAAAAGAGCGTAACATTTTAGTACCTTTTTGTAGATATCAGTACCATTTCCAAACTGGTACAGGAATACTGGGCAGCTCCCATTGAAGCACGAGCAGGGGTAAATATCTGATATGTTCTGGACCTTAATAAATTCATTTGTCCTCCAGTCGCTGGCGTTCTGTCTGCCGCAGCATTTCGCCTAGAGAGAAGCACACTCATTACAGAGCGAGTTCATAAAGATGATGAAAGCCAGCCATGCTTTTAATTACAGTTAAACTTATTTGGAGACATTTACAAACAGACTAAAATAATTACGTTTAATCATTAAGCCTCATTCGATAATGCATACAAAGTATAATCAGTACATACAGACTGCTGCACACTGTCCAGAAGACTCCAGGTGGGTTGGGTATCATTAACCCCGTACGTGCCGATGATGGTGTCTACAGTCTGAGCCAAAAACGTCTCAATCTGTTCAAGCGAAAAGCACTTATTTTGATAAACATTGGTCTCCAACAGCATTGATCTTGTAGTGTCTAATAAGGAAGTGTTATCAGAGAAATGTGCTCTCATACACACACACACACACACACACACTCTTAAGTCCTAGGATCTAGGCTTAATGAGGACGCTGCTGTTCTCTGATAGGTCACTTTTTGTTACTATCATCATAGCAATCAATATAGCTTATGCACTAAATAAAACAATATTTTATGCAATTTAATAAAATTGCTATACAACAATCAATACTGTGAAGCTTTTATTATTTAAAACCTGCTGGATCCGTCTGGACATACAGTCACAAAGATGTCTGGTGTGCTTGATTGCTTCCTGAACATCTTGAACATAAGAAGGTTTCTTGATGGCTACTGCCTTCTTTATCATTGTCCAACAGTTTGCTATTGGGTTTAGGTCTGGAGATGACCCAGGATATGACTCCAGAAGATGAGTACCATTTGCCACATAGTCAGTTTTTTCATACTAGTTTTTCAGGTTATTGATGTAAATGTTGAATATAAGTCTGGTACCATAAAATAAAATAAAAATAAATAAATGAAATAAAACTTACTTTGTTGCGTTTTATCAATAGCAAGAAAGTGACGAAAAGTTCTCCAAAAAAGATGGCAATTAAAAGGCCCATGTACTGGAAGAGATTAAAAGGAACAACATGCAGAATAATAAGTTAGTGTTGTCCATATAATGAAGAACAACAAACCCATCGTTATATCGATGTATCCGTTATAATACATTTATTATCCATTTAGACAATTATGTTGCAGCAGTGCAGTGCATAAAATGCTACAGAGGCAGGTTAAGAGCTTCAGTTTATGTTCATGTCAAACATCAAAATGTGATAATGTGATCACTCTGACTTTGGGATGGTCGTTGGTGCCTGTTCAAGTATTTCATAGAAAAAAGAAAAAAAAAAAAAAAAAGAAAGTGTAATCTCACTAAGGAAAAAAAAAAACATCCAGTGAGCAGCAGTTCAGCAGATAGAGACACATTGTTGTTGAGAGACGCAGCTAGTGCTGCACGTGTTCTCAACAAGCAAGACAGGCAACTGCTTGGGCCCCAGGCCGGTATCGCCTGAAGGCTGACAAACTTTTTTATTATTTATAAGATACTGGTGAAGAATGCTGGTTAGAGAGGCCCCTTGCAACATTTTTGCCTGGGGCCCCAAACAGATTCCCAGATCGCCTCTGACTACATTAAGCCAAGTAACTACTCTTCACAATCATGGTGAGCAAAAATGTATCTCAAAACACAAAACATGTCAAACCTTGAGATGGATGGGCTACAAAAGCAGAGGACTACATCGGGTTTCCACTTGTGAAGGCCTGGGACAAGAATCTGAGCCTTTCGTGGGCATAGACACCAAATCTCAACAGCTAAAGACTGGACAAAGTCTGTAACACGCAACCACTGATCATTTGATCACTGATTAATTTTTATTTCACATACTGTTGTTTAATATAATAATAGTTAAATTGCTTATTACATGTCCCTTAAAGCACAGTGAAATGATTTTTTTAGCATATCCAAGTTAGGATAGGATAGGAAGTTGGCAGTGCTGGGGCTCGAAACCCAGACCTTCCACCTTTTTTTATGCATTGCTCTGCAACCCCATGATTTGCTGATTGAATCATTTCACACCTAAATTAAAGTAAGTGGAGACAAAGCATTGTTTCTTATTAAAACATTTAGTATTTTTTTGTGCAGTATCCAACAGTGATAGGTCGTTTATGAACGATTCGTTCTTTTTGAACGAATCTTTAACGTGGCTCAGAAGAACGAGTAGTCTCGAAGAGTGATTAGTTCATTTTCTACTGGGCGCGCATGCGCAAATCATCGCAAACCCTCCGTAGGTTATGTACAGGAAACAAAAATGAGTAGTTACCTTTGAGTCTTTGGTCTAAATTGTTCGTTCTGTTGTCACGTAACTCCTATAGACGCTATGCAGTGCAGTACACAGGAAACAGAATTGAGCGATTCATCTCAATGAGTCTTCAAGTCCCGAGTCGTTCGTTCTTTTGTCACGTGACTCACATAGATGCTATAAAGTGCAATAGATTCAAAAGAACGAATGACTCGGACCAGAAGATATAAGAGGTGAGCTACTCATTCTGTTTATCATGATATATCCTTAGCTGCATTGTAATATTTCCATTACTGGAACTAGAGCCAAAATTTGTGTATGTAGACACGTTGGGGGTCTGTTTATTGAAAATGTAACATTTTATTTTATTCGTGATCAAAAGAATGAAATGAACTAAATGACTCGTTCATTTTGATAAACGAGATTCAAAGAACCGAGTCACTAAAATAATTCAAACTTCCCATCACTACTATCCAATACTATGCAATCCAATTGTGTGCAGTATCCAATACGACCAGAATAATGACTTGGGTATAAATGATCAGTCTTTTAAATTTTTTATTGTAGTGTATATTGTGCTTTTATGTTGCAACACTTACAAAAGCAAGGAAACATCTGTTTTCTGCGTGGACTCCAATGCAGCCCAACATGGAGATGACTACAACCACCAGACCGATAACAAACAGCCCTCCGGCCACCACCCTGACATCCTCCTCTTAAGAGATCAGAGACCACACGTAAACTCTCATTACACATCATCATCATCATCATACAATCAACACACACGTTGGAGCTGTTCACTTACACAAACAACTTTCTTTTACAATAATGACAACAATGATTAAATTGCACTTCCTGGAGTTTTTCTCACGCATTAGACAAAAGAATTTCGATACCTCTAACCTTTGTGTCACATGATTAAGGAGAATAAATAGAAAAGCTTACCGTTGCTTACAATGGCAATCACGTTACTTTTGTCAAATAAGATCCATAGAGAAGATCCAAAAAGGCTGATACCAAGGATCTGTCAAAATGTTAACATTAATGTTAGTATCATGAGATTTGTGTAGTATGACTCAGTTAATGGAAATGTGTAACAACCAAGCCTTTTTATAGAAACGAATATTTCTGTACGGAGAAATATCATCTTACAACAAAAAAAGAGTTGATCAGCATGAAAATGAATTTTCCTATCTGCAGTTTGTCTTCGGTCTTCATGTTGTTGGAGACGAGCTGTAAGAAAGGAGAATAGTAACCGAGATTAAATCACCAGGATACCAACAACAACAATTCTTATTGTTGAATTCGTATTGTCTTATAATATTATAGATGTATGCTATGTATAAAGGTGTTTACCTCTTCTTTTTTTTAAAAATCTAAGTGAAAAAAAAATCTTCTTGAAAGAACAGCTTACTTTTTCCTAACTTTCATCATTCACCGTTTCCTTATCAAGTCCTCACCTGTCCGTGTGGATTGTTTTACCAGAAGCCCTTCTGTAGCCTCAGGACTGAAGTTCACTTCCTTATAACATCACCAATTATTAACCCTGGCAGTTACTTTGTGCCCGTGTGTGTGTGTGTGTGTGTGTGTGTGTATAATAATGATAATAATGATAATAATGATAACAATAATTATATGACAGAATTGTATAAATTATACATAAATTATAGACTCAGCCAAATAAATGTACTTCACACTTCAGAAAAAGAAAAACTTGTATAAATATTTTAACACTAAATTTATTGCTATAGTATATATTATATATTGATATAAATGATAATATTATGATAATAACTATGATATACTGTACATCATACTATTTTTCTTGTCTTATGATTCGCCACGCCTACTTTGATCAAAGGATGCAGGCTACTTGTCAGTACCATGTATTATGAAAACTACAGCAGGGGCGGAGCTTTTTCTTACAAAACCCCAAAGTTATGGAATAGTCTTTCAATTATTGTTCGAGACTCAGACACAGTCTCAGTGTTTAAGTTTAAGCTAAAAACCTATTTATTTAGCCAAGCATTTTTGTAAATAGATTTGCCTTAGTTTAAGGAGCAGATCTGGGGGACTCATTGACGTAGAGTATAGACGTAGAGTAAACTGGTATGTTTAGATGCTGTCTTTTTCACTCTCATTGATTGACTCAGATTTGTTGACGGTGAAGTGATTGGTCGCTTTACATCTCATGGAGCCCTCATGTCTGTGTTTCCTTCTGGCTCTCCCTTTTGGTTATGCTGTCATAGTAAGTCCTACAGTCACTCGATAGTTCAGGACTGGAGTTTCCTACAGTCTACCTGAGCCTCCAATAATGAACTGGACTTTATATTAACTTAAACACTTCCAGCCTCCTAACACACAGTATGATGCAGATGAATCCCTGCTATCTGTTTCACCCAAATGAGGATGGGTTCCCTGTTGAGTCTGGTTCCTCTCAAGGTTTCTTCCTATTACCATCTCAGAGAGTTTTTCCTTGCCATTGTCGCCATGGTCTCGGCTCATCAGGGACAATCTCATCATTTTGATTCATACACATTCACATTTTATACAGACTTCAATAATTCTTCTGATTGTTTAAAGCTGCTTTGCGACAATGACAGTTGTTAAAAGCGCTATACAAATAAAATTGAATTGAATATCTGTTTTCCAACTGGACTCCAATGCAGCCCAACAGGGAGACGACTACAACCACCAGACCAATAACAAACAGCCCTCCAGCCACCTCGACATCCTCTTCTTAGAAGATCAGAGACCACACGCAAACTCTCATTACACATCATCATCATCATCATACAGTCTGTTCAGTCACTCTTACACACAAACGATTTTCTTAGACAATAACGATTAGATTGGACTTCCTGGAGTTTTTCTCATGCATTAGACAAAAGAATTACATGATACCTCTAACCTCTGTGCCACATGATTAAGAAGTATAAATAAAAAAGCTCACAGTGATACATGTGGAAATGGCTTGAAGCGAGGTCAGGACTATATGGGTAACGTAGAAAGAACCTCCTGTAACCAATCCATCCACCAATATGTTTTTGGAAGGTATGAGGACAGCAGAGCACCAAAAAAACTAAATAAATAAAATAAATAAATAAAGAAAGAAAGAAAGAAAGAAAGAAACATTCACAGTGGAGAAACACAGAAACTCCACCCAAACTATAACGGAAATCTAAGACCCTGGACCTGTGTGGCAGAAATATTCCATACTGCTCCACCAAGATGCCCTTCAACATCAACCTGTCGCTGATTATTTTCCTATAAAAGAACATCCTAATATATGTTTACCCTTATGTACCATGAATTCTCTTTTTTTTATCACAACAGTTACAACATCGTTATTGTTGTCATAATTCCATGACGATAAAGTATAACGAAAATGTTTATTCACTGTGCAAGATAGACAGAACAATAGTGCAGTGCATACAGTACATACAGTCTCATGGAGACAACAGTGAAGTGCAAACAGTGAAAGATAAACAGTGTACTGGGCAGGGATGGGCAATGTTCTGTCGACACAATACTAAATTTCATAGAACACAGGCGAAAGAAAAGAAAAGTAAGAATAAAAGTGTATATTATATAATATTGTATAGTAAGGCATTTGTAAACATTTAACTATATTATTCAAATTGAACAGATTATGTTTTAAACAGATACAAATACAGACAAAAATAGGAGGCACACTAAATTTTTTTAGGAATGGTTCACAGGGACAGTAGTCCTACAAATGTGTATCGAGACAGGGATCATGCGGACAACAACACCACCGAAAGGGATGCACGAGTAAAAGCTTTTTACTTTCATGTAGCTAGTAATCAGATGTTTGCACAAAAAAAAGAGTTCCCCTTAGTCACTGCTTGGTCTAAGTCATGGTGGGTTAAATTCAATTTACTTCACGTGTGGGGAAATACACTGCCAGGCTGTATTGAACCTGGCAGGGAATCGAACCCAGACCCTGGAGGTGCAGTGCTAAACACTAAGCAACCGTGCTGCTCCACCATTGTATAACAATGTCGATTATTGGATATTTATTATTCCACATGAAAAGAAGAGCCCCATTACAGAACAAAATGAGCTACAAAGTAGTAAAGACACTATATTTAAATGAGACACTATATGGGATGATGCTTGATTTTCTATGCACTGGTTTTTATTAGTGTTTGTGTACTTGGGTTAAAAACGTTCTTGCTATCAATTGTCTTTTTTTATGCATTTCAGGTAGTTATCTAATGATCTACTTATTATCTGTCAACTAGACAGCTAGAGGATTAGAAAGAGATAAAACCTTTTTAAGTGACACAGGCTGCCTATAGGCAATGGTGATGACATCCTCCACCCAGTGGCTCAGTCTCTGCTTAGATGAGATAAGGAAATCCCCAGTCTTTTCTCAGTGACAGAAAAGCAGTTGGTCAGAGGATTGAATGGCTGCCGTGTGAATAAGTCTGCGCATGTACTGATCGATTTATAAATGAGTGTAATATGAGCTTGGATAAAAATCCCAGGTTTAAACATAACGTCACTACAGGGTTCTATTGCAGTCTCCAAGGAAACTTCAGCTTATTGGGTGCAAATCAGACATGAAACAGCTTCTACATACGAGATTTGTTTTCTAGGGGCTCTTGCATTTAAGGGTGTTTCCTAAACAGGATTATTCATTCAATGGGAACCAGAGCCGCAGGTCCGAGTGATGAGGCTAAAATCTCTTTGTTCATTTATGGCATTCGATTTGCTCAGGAATGAAGGCACCATTGGTTTCAGTGTGTAAATAAGCGATGGTAAGGCAAATCATGGGTACATTATGTCTCAGTGTGCAGGGTTTCTACAGACCTGATTGAGCTGTCCTCATGGAAGATAACTATGTATAGACCCACCTGAGTAGGTTTTGTAAAGAGAGTAGAGAGCCACTCAGCCTTGTTCTGCCCTGATGGTGGGTGTAGGTGAATGTTTTCTAAGGGAAACCAACTCACAGCAGTGTGTCCAGATGGATGATTCTGAAATATAGATGATTAATGTGTTCTCATCTTACACCCTGCCCTCTCTGCCCTTGTGGCACTTCCATCTTTTTATTTTTTGTGTAGTTGTATTGTATATTTTAGGCTTTAACAATAAATTTAAACTTTGATTTGAAGAATACAGCAGTAATGGTACAAATATAATTCCATCCAAATTTGTCAAAGCTGGTTGAGGGTGCTTTTACATACGTTGTTTTAAGTCAGTTTGTTGGGGCCCTGGTGTGTTTTTTCTCTTCTGTATGATTCTTTAAGCAGACAACAGCAATCAAACTAGTGTGCGGACCAGAACGAATCGATTTAGGAGCATCTAAGCATGGGCTCAGGATGCTTCTCAGTGAATTCAAAGTGATTTATCTTGGAATCTGTAGAAAACTAAAAATGTCATTTACTTTGGACTGGAGCATTATTACTATTACAGTATTATTATTATTATTATTATTATTATTCACTGTGGCTAAGTGGTTACTACTGTTGTCTTGCACCTCCAGGGTCCGGGTTTGATTCCCGCCTTAGGGTCTGTGTGCATGGAATTAGAAAGTTCTCCGGGTTCTCTGGTTTCCTCCCACTGTCCAAAGACATGTCGATTAGGCTAACTGCCGTTCCCAAATTGCCTGTAATGGTGAATGTGTGTGAAGGTTGACTGGAGGTTGTAAAATGGGAATAAATACAATGGTCACCATTGGCCTCCATGGTCCCTAATTGGACTACAGAGGTTCCTAGATGTATTATTATTATTTATTTATTTATTTTCATTTTCAAGCTCCTAAACTGTCCCAACTGATCCAAAGGATACCACAGTGGTCCTACTACGTGAACATACACAAAATAAGATATTTAAATAACCAGGTAAACACTAAGCTGCGTTTCGCTGTTATAGTAAATATAAAACCAAACCAAATAGCCAAACAATGTGTGAAAGCTTGCTATAGGCCCTGTTCACCCCTTGAATTCCGAATCCTGAATGATCCGACTGTAAACAGACAGTCCTGAGTACAGTTGTGAAAAAAAAGTTTAATGTATCTTGAAGACAAATTGCGATCTGATCACTCAAACCACATTCAGAGGTGGTCTGGGAAACTTATAACCACATAACATTTGTAGTGTAAACGCGAAAGAGTCTGGTTGCACCCCGGACAGCAGCAAAAGACCAAATAATGGACTGCGTCACTGCCCTAGCCGGAAAATAGCTAATCAGTGCTAGACTGTTTGGTAAACATGCTAAAGAGTAGAGCTCTCTGCTGCTAGCTTTTTAACCATTTAAAATGACTCTATAATAGCAGGGATTAAAGCAGTGACTTTTCATAGTTCCATTTAATATCATTCATTCAAGTTTTGTAAGTGTGGGCTTGGTGGCTCAGTGATAAGCAGTGTCACCCTGCACCCTGAGGGGCTGAGGGTTTAAATCTAGCCTCCAGCCTGAGTGTGTGTAATTGGTATGTTTTCAGTGTGCTTAGTGGCTTTTCTCCAAGTTCTCAGTTTCCCTGCACAGTCCAGAGGAATGTGTTGTAGCTTAATTTGTGCTTGAAATTGGTGGCAGTGTGTGATTGGCAGAACAGTGGCTTAGTGATTAGCAGTGTCGCCTCGCACCTCCAGAGTCAAGGGTTCGATTCCTGCCTCAGGGCCTGTGTGCATGGACTGCTGAGGTTCCTATGTACTGTAGATGGATGGATTGAGTGTGTGAGTCTGTGAGCACTTAAGGGATAGGCTTCCTATATAGGACAAGGGATATGCCTTAATTTAATAAATAGAAGATAATTAAAGATGAAAGTTTTGTTAGAAGGCCATGCAGTTTAAACATTTGAAACAGTTCGTACATGCACAAGAGACATATCAATTTCTTCCTGAAAATAAATTCAATGAGGGAACAATAAATAAATTCTGAATACAAGTGTTCCCTAGTTGCGTTTACATGGACCCACATTAATATTCCAGTAATAATCTAAATAATAGCTTAATTGGAATGAACGAGCACTTCAGTCGAAACAGACTGGCCCGATCCGGCTTAATTTAAATGGATAAGTCAAATGTCTAAATGTAAATGTAAATAAGTTTTGATGGCGTGGTGTAAACCTTTGATAATCTGATCAACAGGTAAATATTAACCATGTAAACACTTGATCTGATAATTTCTCTCTTGTTTGATAAATATACTCTTTCTGCATGTGTTTGCCCAACATGGAGGTAACATTAGGTGATGTGACAAGTTTCCTAGAAGGGCGGCCTAGTTAGTGAGTTAGTAAACTCTCTTCTATCTGTGTTTACTTTCACTCACTGGGTCTTTGGCTGAGGAAGGAACACTAACTGGCTCACCATTTCATATGCAAAAAAAAAAAAAACATCTAACCAATGACAAGACTGAAATCTTGTAATAAATCATAACGCAGAAGATTGGAATTGTTGAAAAAATATGTGACAACTAACCTCAACGTTTGGATTAGCAATCCAAATTTCCCATTGTCCTTCTTCTATTTTATTTCAGACAGTTTAAACACTTCACAGCATGATTAAAATCTTTGAATGCATAAACACATCTTATCAGATCAATGTCCTTGGAAACAGTTATGGTGGAATTTTTATTAGGAATGATCTGTAGGTTTTTTTACTCCTTCATTCATAAGAAAATTTAGTCCTGGTTTGCCTTGAACACCCCCATATTATTTTCTCATTCTATAGTATATCTATGTAAGCTGATTGGACTTGTAAGATATTTGTAAAAGTTGTATATATAATATGAATGCATTATTATTAATAAAGTAGTTGAAATAATTTTCTGCTCAGTTGTTATGTATTGTTTTGTAGTAAAAAAATTAATCACAGTGAATCTATCAGTTATCACAGACTGATTTTTCTGATTGCACAGCTTTAAATCCTCTGTTTTGGGTGGGTTTTGACTTTTGCTGTAATTTTTGCTCTGGTGCTGCGCCACCTAAATTCCCCCTCAAGCAGTGGCTCCAGTGTGTATGGTGAACTGGGTGACCTCATGTTCAGTGACCCACAAATTTTTAAAAAAAAAAAACATGCCTTAACTTTACTAACATTATGAAATGAAAATCTGGATATGAAATTATACCCAGTGTTCTGTAAGCTAGCGGCACAGCAAGGCAGGTTAACAAACATAATCTTATAGGATATAATATAAATAATATTATAAAGAGATAAGAACTCTTTATATCTTTTTTCTCATTTTCTTTTCTTTTTTTGTAAAATGTGACTAATGGCTTTGATGTTTTTTTTCTTTTTCTCTCTTTTTTCTTCTTCTTTTTTTTTTAAATTCAACAAACGTCTCTCTAAAATAAGAGTAAAGACTAAACCATTTCACCTCAAATGTGTGTAGACTGGTTTCTATGTATATTATTCTTAATGGCTCCACACAAAACAGAAGAATGATATATGTGAAACAGTATATATTCACAGTATTATGAATGATCTGTGGTTTATTCCGTGGCATTTCAAAGTGTGCATGATTTTACTAATTGCCTCACTGAATAAAGTTAGATGTGCTCTTTTTTCCTGCCCTCCCCTACAGGAGACCTGAGGATGGTGTCCACTAGCCCCCTCCCTCCCCTGAGTGAGAGAGCTTCCCAGTCAGTCTTCTGCCTCGCTTACACACTATAGTCAGTGCGATACTGAGGTTAATTACCATTTACAGCAGAGCGACTTTTCTTTTTTTTTTTTTTACTTTATTTACTTTTAAATGTCACCCCTCATTATTGGGTGTCTCATATCGGTTTAGTTTCCACTTTTGGGACATAACATATTTTACAGGATGGTTGGAAACCAAGTGTCTTGTCCATCTTGTCAATCTGATCTTTTTGATTCATACACATTTACATTTCATACAAACTTTCATAATTTTGATTGTGTAAAGCTGCTTTGCAACAATGACAATTGTTAAAAGTGCTATAAAAATAAAATTGAATTGAATTGAAATTGTCCACAAACAAAATGTACAGTGTCATTATGTGTGTGTACTTTTGAGAGCCACCAAGAGCCGGAATCAGATTCCTTGTGTGTGAGAACGTACTTTAAACCGTTAAACCTAATTCTGATTCGAATTAGTGCGAACACGACGATCGCTCTTCACTCGATTAATCTTGCCTGCGGATGGAGGACATCGGTAATGGCCTACTCTCGCCTTTTCCCTTCTCATTCCCGGCTACATTAGCAACACAGTTTAGCAGTTTAGCTTATGTACACTGCAGGAGTGAATAAGGAGTACGTGTAAATTGTGGGTTAAAAAAATCCACCAGTGAAGATGTCGACCGCTCTTGAGAGTTACATCAACCGTATCCTTTATTTCATGCAGTTATAATCTACTTAGGAGCCAGCTGTGACTGATGTAGCAGGTTAGCGCGTTAGCTGTTAGCAATTAGCTAACAATGCTCTCTGTTTTGCTAAGATGGAAGCTAAGCTAATTAGCTTTTTAATTTTTGCGTTTCTAGCTAGCGTGTTTATGTCTGATATTTGTTTAGGTAGATACTTAAACCTGACTGTTTATTTAATTGTCCGTGCTTTCCTGTTTTCACGTCAGAATGGCAAGTCAGTGTGAGGAACTGGAGCATTAGCTACACTGCTAACACACCATACAGGAATAAATCCTACAGCTCTGGGTGAACTGTAGATTCGATTCGATTCGATTCGATTCAACTGTATTGTCATTATGGAAATAACACGCACAAAGCCAATGAAATGCAGTTCTCATCTAACCAGAAGTGCATAAATGACTTATTTACAATGAATAATAAATGTGGTGAAATAAGATTGTGTTCATATGCACAGGGGTGAGAGTGATTAATGTACAGAAGGATATTGTATATGGTAATATACACTATAACTGTGCAAACATTGATTGTGCAGTGGTGAAGAAATGTCAAGAGCATGCAAAATCAGAAAATACATATGTTCTGTAAAGTACAGTATGTATGGAGTAAATGTGGGTGGAATATACAGTAGTGCAATCTATGTATCTATATGTTGTTGTTGGTCGTGTGTTATTGTGAACAGTAGCACGCGGGTAACCTCTGGTGATAATACAACTTATGGATGGTGCAATGATGCATAGTGAATGCAATGCGATGCAGCAGTGCAATATAAAAAGAAAGAGAGCATGCAATAGTGTAGTGATTAATATGACATGATTAGGTGTTCAAGTACAGTAACAGCCACAGGAAACAACTATATTTCAGTCTGTTTGTGCGGTCTCTGAGAAACCTGTAGCACTTGCTCGATGGGAGAAAGATAAATAGTCCATGAATTGGGTGAGGGGTATTTTTTGATAATCCCTCTCACCTTTTCCAGACAGCATTGTTGTTGTTGTCAATGGTGTGTAGTTGAATATGAGTCATTCCAGATACCAGTACCCGTTTTTCACCACCGCTGAAGCGCTTTACTGTCTGTTGCAGTGTAGTTGCCATACCACACAGAGATGCAGGTTATGAGGATGCTCTCAATGGTACAGTGGTAAAATACACAAAATACAGGTGCTGTTATGCGCTCCTGTTTTCAGGAATGTCAAAAAAATAAAAAAATAAAACTCTATGACTAAATTAGGAAGAAAGATCAGGGGAAATAAGATTCCTCAGGAAGTTGTTCAGACTCGGTGTGGAGGCTAATTTTTCCACTTTAAGGTGTCTAATTATTCTAAACATTGACCCTGACTCTTCTTTTACCAATTTGATGTGAGAGGATTTAAAGTGTCATTAAAATTATGGAAATAAGGCGTAGCTGTGTAGAGTTACAAAAGGGAACATGTTACCATCAGGGGAACAACATTTATACATGTAAATGGGCAAAAAAAAAGAGAATAATGGGGGAAAAACACAAATACAAAACGTATACACTATATATCTTGTAGCTTTTAGAGTGTGTGTACTTGTTCTTTGCACTCCATAATATTCTGTCTGTGAGAATTGATGCGTGAAGCTGTTGTTTAAATGTCCTTGACTGTCCATTGAAGGGACTGTCGCCATTATTACATCAGATGGACGAATGATTGTGGTGAGTATTGTTTATTTCCACACTTTATATTCATCACTGACAAATGTGCATTAATAATATATAATTATTTAAATCCTATGTATTTAAAAAGTCACACACTCCAAGATTTCATTGACCGCCTTTAGCTTTGATTATAGTGCACAATGTGGTCATGATGTGTGAAAATGATTGCTCATGCTCCCAGAACCATTCTTTCACAATTTAAGTCCTGGAATATATCTGTGCCATCAGGGTTAAAAAAAACTCCACAGATGTGATAACCTCAGTACATTCAGGTCGTCAGCTGACTTCATTTTATTGCCACATAACGTTGCTGAGCTGAGATCTGACCATCTGAAGCAACCCCAGATTATAACACTACCTTCAGGAGCTTGTACAGTTGCTACTAGACATGATGGGTGCTTTGCTTCATGCGCTTTCCTTCTGACCCTGATACACACATCGCTCTGTATTAGGGTCAGTCTGGTCTCATTGGACAACATGACCTTTTCCCATTGCTCCAAAGCCCAGTCTTTATGCTCCCTAACAAACTAAAGCCTTTTTTTCTGATTAGTGGTTTTTTTATGGACACACAGCTGTTTAGTCCCAGTCCTGTGAGTTTTTATCTTTTTGTGCATGTAGAAATGCTTTTACTTTCACTATTGAACATAGCCCTGATTTCAACTTTCAGTTTTTCGTGGTACACCTTCATCTCTGTTCATGTTTTTTTTTCCTGACTACATTTATTCTAAAGTTGTGGGTTCAGCACTATTCTTACAGGTTTTAATAGTGTGATGGACAGTTATTAACCCAATTCCAGTAATTTCAAATCCCTTAAATTGTTTCGTTGTTTGGTGAAGGCCAATAATTTGACCAGTGTAAAAAATTGAGGAGTCGGAATAAACAGGATTCTATTACGGGTTTATGCTTTTCAATAATTTCATGAAACAGATACAGATTCTCACTGTATCTGTAGAGAGACTCTGATTTTAATCTTCTGTATTTGTTTCTTAAAAAGTAGGCTAACTATTCTGAAGAGCTTGTAGTGCATAATAATATACACTGAAGCTAGAAATAGTCGTCCCCTGTGTGACATTTAAGGGTTTGGTGAAACTTAACTCTGTTCTATGGTGACTGTTAATAGCTTCCTTTCTAATGTGGATTAGAGCGCATTATCATTCCAGTCATTATGTTACACCCTGGTTTATTCACATCAACTAAAGAACGATATGTTCATCTCTCAAACTTTTTCAGGGAACGCTAAAAGGCTTCGACCAGACGATCAACCTCATCCTAGATGAAAGCCATGAGCGTGTGTTCAGCTCCTCCCAGGGAGTGGAGCAGGTGGTGCTGGGGTTGTACATCGTCCGAGGAGATAATGTGTAAGTCTTGGAACAAAATCGCCTAGGATACAAAAACAACTCTAAGGAATAAGGGTTGCGCAATGTAATAGCCATCAGTTCAATACAAAGCTGTCAGAATGAATTGCACTGCGGTTTGGAAAAACCCATCAGATGAATTATGGAAAAGCTAGTTTTAAAAGAACGTGATGCTGTGTCAGAGGAGCATCACAAAAAAGACACAAACCTGAACAGTTATTAGATACAAATGGTCAAAATGGTCGCCATGTATTCATCAGAACCTGAAACGACAGCATGCCCAATTATGTGTGACCTAAAAATGCTAATAATATATAATATGTGCGTAGAGTGAAGAAAGAAAAGCACACAACATAGCATGCTCTTATATAAATATAATACATGCTGGGTGTTTGACTGACACACTTTTTTTTTATTTAAAAAAACCTTTTGAGTGTTTTTCATCTTATACCACAGCAATTTGTCAACGATTACAGTGTTTAATTTATTAGTAAGCCACACATTATACATTTTATATTTAGCTTTGATGTTGTGGAATGTGTGTGTGTGTGAGAGACAAGTTAGTTCCTGTTCTCACTTAAATTTTTGCTGTGGTCATGTCATTCCCTCACTCGTCTCTCAATCCGCTCGATCAGATAGCTCTCTGACTTTCACTTTATTAAAAAAAAAAAAAAAAAAAACCACAGCTTGTCATTTAACTTAAACACCATAAAGTCTAAACTGGTCTGCCTTGAAAAGTTTTCTGTACTGATGACCTTTGCAAAGCACCATGACCCTTACCAAGAGTGCCTAGGGGGCTTCCATAAATCATTAATTTAGCAGTTCCCGACGTTTTCCCTCGGAGCCACCCCTGCTTTTATCTAAGAAAAGCTAACCCTCAACACACACACACACACCAACCATATACACAAAACAAAAAGAATAACTTACATTTTTGAAATAGTTTCGTGTGGAGAGTTTTAATTATACTATAACTGCATAATTATGATCTTATTTAACATGCGCAAATCTAATTCCAGCAACGGCTGCAGGAAAATCTTGTGCCCCCCATGTGATATTTGGCGCCCCCTTGAGGCTGGTTTAAACCCAAGTTGTTACCTTAAGATTAAGATGCAATTATTCATCACATGGACTTTACAGTACACTGAAGGTATTTTTTCCGCATATGCCAGTAGCTGTAGAGTCGGGATGCAGGGTGAGCCAGGATACAGTGCCCCATGGAGCAGATAATGTTAAGGGCTTTGCTTAAAGGCTCAACAGTGGCAACTTGTCAGTGCTGGGACTTGAACCCCAGACCTTCCGATCAGTAACCCAGAGCCTTAACTGTTTGATCCACCGCTGCCCCATTTAATAAAATAAAGGCAGTTATTAAATGTCTCCTAAAAAAGTTACTGCATCTCAACGATTATAAGTTGTACTTTGTTAAGCACCACCACATCTTTTAAAACCCTGTTTATTATTAGTTGAACATTAATGAATGCCCATGTATTAGCTGATACTATAGTAACTATAACTTATTAGAATGAGTGTGTTAATATGAAGTACTGTGCATGTTGGAGCTGTCCAAGCAGAGCTGTTGTAAAATAATTTTACATTTTTCACAATTTAATTATAATTATATTATACTGTATAATTTAATTATACAGTACTGTGCAAAAGTATTGATCCTCCACTTATTTTTTTAAAAATATTTGATTACATTAAATGATGTAAATTAAATTAAAGAAATAGGAACAAATGTTTTACTGTGACTTGAGGCTTCAAAGTGCCTAAAGATTGAGGCATAAAAACAACCTCAGCAGCAGCCTCATTTCCCCTCTTGTCCGTTCCACCCACTCAGCATTCAGCATCACCAGTATACTAATCACCGACCTCATCATCTCTCATCATATGCACCTGTTTCTCACTGGGTCATGCCTTAAGTTAGATGTACTTTTAAGCTTGAATGGTTCATAGGTCACTGTGTGGCTTAACAAACAAAAAACATTCCTCTGAAACCGGTCAGGTACAGGGACTGGACTAATAATCGGAGAACAAAAAATCCTTTAAAAGCCTAGAGAATTATTCCTCAGGACTACATTAAAATACAAGTCTGGCTGAAGAAACGAGGGCTGGCACTAGAAGTGTGTGTATGTGTGTATGCAGTCAGTCACTGGACAAACAAGACCAGCTTAAACTGTCCTGTTTCTGTGAGCCATCGTGAGCTCTAGCCTCAGATTCCTGTACAGTGAGTGGACTGATGTTGTCCTCTGCTGTTGTACTGTAGCTCATCTACCTCAAGCTTTGACTCATGTTTAATTCCGAGGTTTTTTTTAATCATAATGATTTTTTTTCCCTCGTTCTGATGTTTGATCTGAGCATTAACTGAAGCTCTTTACCTGGATCTGCACAATTTTACTGCAGATTTTATGTTTCTGGCCACATGACTGACTGATGAATGCATAGAGCATTATTAATGCTTAGAGTATGACGGTCAAATTCTTTGTTAAAATATGTTAAAATGCCAAAATTCTGCTTGGGATACATACAGAAGAGAAATATTTCGGTTCAGGAACAGTTTTCAGAGAGGTGTGTAATATATTATTCTTTGCCTAGCTATGTTTAGCTCCTCCTCATGTTTAGTGTATAAAGCTTTATCTGTGTGTGTGTGTGTGTGTGTGTTATAGGGCTGTTATCGGTGAAATCGATGAGGAAACAGACTCCGCATTGGATCTCGGCAATATAAGGGCAGAACCCCTTAACTCTGTAGTGCACTAAGTTTTCCCCAGTGTGTAAAAGTACAGACTGATTCAAACCACATCCACATGATTTTTCACTGGATCCCCCTTTCACTGGTTCCTCCTCCACCTGATTGGAGTGTCTGCAGAAATGAAATAGAAATTCTTCATGTTGCTTTTTTTTTAATGCCTGACTTTTTTACGTGTGTGAAAATGTGAGAAAATAAATTGTAAAAGGTTTTGGTGTAAACATGCAAATTTTTTGAGAAAGAGAAACTTAAGAAGTATAGTTCTGCATTATATCTAACATGCAGTACAAAGCAGCTGTGTAAATATCCTGTTAAGAGTTTGTCTCGCGTTACTATCAGACTCAATATAGCTATTCCTGGAAGGCCACTGGGTTTGTTAGAGAACATATTCAAGCAAACATTATCATAAAGAAGGAAAAACAAATCCAGGATAAAGTTCTGGGGTTCTGGGCTTGGTTATAAAATGGCCAAAAGTTTGCACATTTTCCAGATCCATTACTGTGGAAAGAATATGGCTCAGTTGCAGTTTTGCCTAGAGGAGGCCTTCCACTAAGACTTTGGTTAAACATGGGATCATTCTGAGTAACATCCAAAAGCCCAAGGGTAACTCTGAAGGATCTGGCGAAATCCACAGCTCAGACGGGAGAAGCTGTTTGCAGCCTAGCCATATCCTAGACACCCGACAAACCTGGCCTTTCCTTTATGAAATCTCATTTGGCACAAATATTTGGGACATGGTTCTCTAGTCTGAGGATACCAAAACTGATCCCCCCCCCCATCTTGGCACATAGTGATATGCTTTGCAGAAACTCAACACTTCTCATCACACTGAGAATACTATCCTGACTCTGAAGCATGGTGGTGGTAGTACCATTTCTATCTAATCCCTTCTTTTTCCATTTATTAATAATTAATCTAATCTTAGGTACTCTAATCTTATTTAATTCTTTTTCATGATAAAGCTGGTCCTGATGCACAGAATTTGTTCTTTATTATCTATTAATTTTAATATCATATTAGTAGTTTGAATTAAATAAATTCATCTCTGAAAAAAAATCATAATAATGAAGGATTTTCCTGTTCTCTTAAGAAAAAGATTTCATTCCACAAGACTCTGCTGCCATCTCAAGGCGAAATAGATAACAAAAAATAAAAATGTGATTCCAAAAAGTATAAGGAAAAACTTACCAGAAGGCAAATATTCCAGATGTCCTTCACAACAAACTATTTGCATGTTTCGGAAAATAATTTACAGTGGGGCAAAAAAGTATTTAGTCAGCCACCAATTGTGCAAGTTCTCCCACTTAAAAAGATGAGAGAGG
>JAOTRS010000015.1:12650598-12672258 GCA_028565755.1 Dinotopterus cunningtoni | reverse complement strand
GATTTAAATATTAATTAATGTGATTTTTATAATTTTTAACATTGTTCTGCTAACAGAGTAAAACTTGGAGCTCAAATGCTGGAATGCAAATATTTCCTCTTAAACCATATCTTGGCTTTTGCTTGATGATAAACTCCTTCATATCTTACTTACATTATGAGGTTGTGTCTGTATAGAGTCTCACCTATTTGACTCTCCTGAATGGTGTGTGATTTGACTCCCTCTATAAAGGCGTGGATCTCCTCTGCGCTCAGCTGACCACCGTCCCGTTTCCGCCTGATCATCTCTGGGAAACTGATGACGTCCGTTGCGTGTGACATCCTTGCACTCAAGTGCTTGTGCTTCTGTCGGCTGTGTGTGTCAGAAAGCAAGACACAGTAAACATTAATTCTGCTTTAGCTGCACCAAGGACATTTCTTTTTTTTTTAATTAACACTGACTCTATTTAAACTTAGTGATGTTTGAATTTACACTTACAATGAGATTATTAGATCCTTCAAGAATTAATAATATGGAGGAAAGACTGAATATCTAATATCAGTTAATGTCTTCGGCACAATATTTACAATTTTTCTGTGTAGCAAATAATCATGTACTTTGAATCACAAAAATCAATCTGATGTAAGTCATCAAAAATCTAATCTCCCTCACACAGTTAAATACATTAGGCAATTCTCTAAAGAATAAAAATAATAACTTGAATTGAAATTAATTTCATCAAACTACTAAGAAAATATTCCTAAAAAAAGCCTACCTGTTACAGTTAGACAGATATGCACGCTGTACATAAACTCCCAAGTTCAGAAGTGTGTATAGCACTTACAGCCTCTAATCCAATCGCCTGGCACCCTCAGGTCCACCTGCCAGTCACACATTAACTATGACGGCCACCGCTTCTGTTCTGCTGCTTTTAACTGTATTACGCAAATCCATATGATTACAGCAATACTCTTTCTTGAGAAAACGTGATTACTCTATAGCCTATTGCATTCCTTTTTGCTGAACGAGCAAATGTGTAGAGTGTTTGAGTAAGAGAAACTGAGGCTTATTGTGACAGAACTGTGATTTAGATGAGTGTACACTTGGTGTAAGAACTGAATTTGGATTGGAATGGAGAACAATTGTGTGTGTGTGTGTGTGTGTGTGTGTGAGAAAGAGAGAGAGACACTTTATTAATCTTTATAGAATCTGCAGAGTCTGCAGTTGTTGGATTGTGGAAGAGACTATACAGTACGTACAGGGTATAACACTTTAAAGCCAATTATAGTTTCGTTCTGTAATGAATATAGAGATTCATCCATTTATTTATATCTCTAACTAAATGTGTTTTATTTGTATATAGCACATTTGACCATTTCATAAATTTACTATACAAACTCCAGATGGATGCCTGATGACCAAACCAAAAGCAATGTCAATGTAAAAAAAACAAACAGTCTTTTTAGTAAAGATTACAGGGGCATTGGTGGCTCAGTGGTAGGTTTCTCGCCTGCCATGCACAATGCCCAAACCCCAGCCACTGGATGCAGTGCCGGTCCCAAGCCCAGATAAAATAGAAGGGCTGCATTAGGAAGGGCATCCGGCGTAAACCTGTGCCAAGTTGTGTGTCCTCGACGTGAGTTGAAAGACTAACAACAACAACAACAATGTTCAAATTACATGTAACAACATTGCACAACAGTAGCTAGGCCAAGTCAATACCAACAGCACAGCACAACAATGCAATACCGCCACCTACTGGATATGACTGTCATTGAGTGTCAATCGCTCAGCTCGGGAAATCACCCATATGTATGTACATTATGCCTTTACAGTCCCTGGAGATGACTGTCATTTTAAAATTTTAACTAATTCCATAATTAATTTAAATTTTATTTGAGGTATTTAACTTTATAGACTGTAATGTTAACAGAAAGATATTGCTCCAGTGTGGCAACAAAACAATGAAAGCAGGCTTACTGTCAGTAATTAACAATAAAGTTAAATCTTGCCCCAAGTCACGGGTGGGGGGAAAACTTACTGATTTTAAGTAAGACTAAAGCTTACAAGAAGCAAATAACCTACTGATTTTTAACACAGTGTGTTTCTCTTTAGAAATTTGCCTAACACAGAAAGCTTTAAAAAAAATTACAAACAACTGCTGGTCATGTAAAAGTAGGTTAAAAGGAGGATTTAATCTGTTTACACCTATGCTCCTCTTTGCACAAGCACTAACTTTCTTTCAGCTGCTCCTGTCAAGGGGTTGCCACAACACTCCATCTGATCACTGAACTTGGCACAGCTTTTACACCAGATGCCCTTCTTGATGCAACCCTGCCCTTTTATCTGGACACAGACCAGCAATGCATGCTACAACTAGGTAGTATGAAGTGTGACAACCCACCAACGGCAGGACTCAAACCTGGATTCTCAGATCAACAACCTAGAGCCTTAGTCGCCTGAGCCACCACTCCCTCCACAAACCACGTCACAGTGCAGTAAAAATACACATACAAATCTAATATCAAATTCAAATTTTATTTGTCACTTACACAACCATACACAGTATGATATGCAGTGAAATGCTTATACGACGATTCGTGGCCTAAAATATAAAGATTTTACTCACTCACCTTCTATACCGCTTTATCCTGTATTCAGGGTCGCAGGGCCCTGGAGCCTATTCCAGGAGGCTTAGGGCATGAGGCAGGGTACAGCCTGGACAGGGTGCCAACCCATCGCAGGGCACACACACACACAATTTGGGAACGCCAAGTAGCCTAATCTACATGTCTTTGGACTGTGGGAGGAAACCGGAGTAAACTCACCAAGCACAGGGAGAACATGCAAACTCCATGCACACAGAAATGGTAATCGAGCCTGGCCAGGAATCGAACCCGGACCCTGGAGGTACAAGACGACAGTGCTAACCACTACACCACCGTGCCGCCTAAAGATTTTACTACAACAGGAAAAATTGCACTAAGAAAAATTTTAAATGTAAAATTAAAAAAATGTACTGGCTAAATGTACACATCTATAGTTACAATTACAGTTACGTTGTATTAAAATAGAAATATATATACGTATAAGTATATTACACAGGTTGTATGTGCAATATGCAATAAGAATGTGTAATTTAAAAGGTTATAAAAATAATGTGCCCTTATAATTATTCCACTTTACTCAAGACATACAAATGAGATCTTATTCAATTAAATTCAAACTTTTATTTATCCCCATGGGGCAATATAAGGCACTCAGAATTGTTGGAATGATGATTACCTTTAGTTGCAGAACAAACTGTCAGGTTTTAACATAAACATTTGACTGTAACTTTGCCCACTTTGGCATTTTGACCATGTTTTAGCACTTAAATTCTTTAGTACATATCCTTTTTTTTTTAAGGCGTCTAATAACCAATGGCAACAGTGGACGCTGGTTGATGACGTATTAGCTGGCAGTAGGAGCGTTGTTTATACGTTTAAGCGCGTCGCTAAGAAAAGACAAAAGCAGTTCGCGTGTTTTAGAAGTATTTTATATAACAGGAGTTATTTCTACTCTCTTGCTCTCTTCCTCATAGATCTGATATTTACGTGTTAAATCTTCCCTGCTAAAATCTTCCTGTGTCCTCTTGCAAAAAACGAACAGATTCTTCATGATGTGAAGATGTACACGATGTAAGTTAAAACGCTTGACGAGATCAAATGCTTTATTTTTGTTTTAAAAAATAATAATAACGGAAGTTTCCCTAAACATGACAGAACGCAAGCTTCGGGTTGCCAGCGCCGCGAAACAGAAATAACGGACTAGGGGGCCGAGCCACGGTGGGATCTTTTTTTCTTTTCTTTTCTTTTCTTTTCTTTTTTTGCGGTAGGGGGGCAAAAAATTATATTCCTTGTGGTTCCTTTTTCCCTAAAATGTGACTCTGATTGCTTTGAACTTTAAACTGTTTTTTTTTTTCTTTTAAATTCGATGAGCATCAGAACATTACACACTTCCAAATAAGAGCCAAGACTACAGTTTACATTTCCATGTGTTGAAGCTACATTAACTACACCATTTTCCCTCTGGTGTGTGTGGACTGGTTAGATATTATTCTTAACGATTTCACACAGAACGGAAGAATGATACATTCCTGTCAAACTGTACAGTACAGTATATATTCACAGTACACAATACACATTGTTCGGTGGCATTACACAGTGAGCAATTTCGTTCATTGCTGTATAAAGTTTGATGTGTGTTTTTTCCCCAAGACCTTCCCTGACCAAGGAAAAAAAGGCAACTTGAGACACACTTCACTCTGAGAATAAAGACCAGGCTGAGATATTGTTAGGTTTCAGACAAGTGCCCAAATTGTTAAGATTTAAGATGAATTAAAAGAAGAAGAAGAGTTGCTTGATGTGTTCCCCTGTATGTCCATACGCTTTAAGAAATTTCCTCGCTGTGGGACGGATAAAGGTATATCTTATCTTACCAGCCAGCTGAATCGGGGCAGAGGGAAAATCACATATGCATGATGTGTCTGAAGTTCTCTATTTATTATCAGCAACGCATATTTAAGCTTTTGGCCGGGTGTAATGTGTCATGTACAGTACGTCCGTACATCAAATGAACAAGTCAACCTCTAAGTCATAGAGAGACCCGGAGACAGACAGAATATAGGGAACACATTAGCATTGTCCGGGTAGACAGAAGTGCTCCAAAAAGCACCCTACAAGCTGTTTGTTTGTATATTCATCTGGACACAGGCTATAGGAAGTGTCACGGTAAGGTGATGTAAGGAATCAGGAAGAACAATGAGGTGGTTGTTTTACAGTATGTGTGTGGAGATGTGTGAATGTTCACATCATCACAAAATTTTACAGGTTTGTCGTGTTAAAGCATTTGACAGAAAAAAACATTGCATATTACAAATTTTATGTCTTTTAAAGGTACTTGGTAATATTCCCAGAGTGGCACGATTGTCCACTCATGAATGTTGCACCTTCACAATAATATTGGTTTGTGTCAGCCAGCTGAGAGACAATCGATCTGTAAAAATTAAGGGATTATTGGCTGATTTTAATCAGCAGCCAATCAAAATATTTTTTACATTTATATATTTTTGCATTTAAGTTGGTAAAATGTTGCAGTTTCTCTATAATCTTACAGGTGGTGCACTCTAAACTATTCACACACTGGCAGGAAGCACAGCATCATGTGTGGTAGGGGGAAATTATTTGCTAAGTTTGATTAGAATTGTACCAAAATTTAAAAAAAATAAAAAAGATCAGGATATTTATAAAATTGTAATAATAATAATCACAATACAAACCAAAATGGCACCTTAGGTATCATGTTAATATCATTTCAGGTGGTCCTTGGTGATTCCCATCCCTTATATTTTGCTGCTTTCTCTATCTAACTCACTGTTTGGCTTCCACCTTGCTGACTAGAGGACATCCCCAAAGTGGCGTCCAGTACATTAATTAGACAACAGGGATGGGAATCACCAGGGGCTTGTCAAGTCAAATTTGCCTGGGGCTTGCCTCAGTAGGTTAAGGAGGTTATATCTAGCTGTATAATAAATAAGCACAGTAGTGGCCAAATGTATTATATTTTTAAAATAACGACAATCAACATACAAATAATTTCTTATTTTATACAGTGAAATTGCTATACAACAATCAATATTAAGTATGAAGTGCGTAATTCTTCAAAACCTGATGAATTTGTCTGGGCATAGAATCAGTTCCGTAGTTTTAGCCTTTTAGCGCAGAGGGACATCCAGCTTCAGAAAGTAAAAGTCCTGCCACATACTTATTTCATTTATTAACTAAACCATTTGATATTAATTAGCTTGTCACTGAAATAGGCTCAAACTAATGGAAATCACCTGTTTTATGCACAAGGAGAACTAACTTATAATACGTGGCAGATAATTTTCTTAATTTTCTTAAAACTTTTGGTCAGAGAGAGAGTGAGAGACCTTTGCTTATACCAGGATGGCACAGTTTACTCACTGCATAACAAGCATGAATAACCTCTCAATCTGTCCTTTTTCTTTTTTCTGGCCCTACACTATGCTTTCTTTCTATCTTTCTTGTTACTTTCTTATTTATGTTCTTAAATCTACTGTTACTGCAGTTTTTTCCTTTACTGCTAAAATTACCCGACATCCTTTGCCAATACTGTTTCTTATTCTGGTCATGCCAGTGCAGCCTATTTTAACTGAAGTGGACTGAGGGAGAGAAAGAACCCTAATTTGACTAGCCAGTCACTTTACCTTGATTTTTCTTTTTGAAATAGCCCAAAAGAATAGATCGTTTTTTATACCTGGAGCTTTTGTTGACGTCTGGGTGTGCCTGTCTTCCAGCTTTGTGTGCGGTGCTGTTTGTCTGTCCTTCTCCCCCCCCTCCTTCAGGAGCTGAGTACAAGTTTAGTTCCACTCTGTAACTCTCAGTCTGCCTAATGCTTATCTTTTAAACGCTTTCACCTCAATGTGAAAATATTTGGTGCCTCAGCCCCAGATATGGACATGTAACTACGCAGCCAGTATTGGCAAGTACATTAAGGGACATACTGTACCAGTGACTTTTCAATTGCAGTTTTTTTTCTTTCCATTTCAATTCATCCATCCATCTAGGATCTGTAGTCCAACTAGGGACCATGGAGGCCTCTGGTGACTACTGTATTTATTCCCATTTTTACAACCATGATAGTAAAATGACTGTGTCAACATTCACATTACCGACAATTTGGGAACGCCAATTAGCCTAGCATATCTTTGGACTGTGCGAGGATACCGGAGGTAAACCCTGGAGGTACCTCCAGCCCCTGGGGGTGCAAGGCGACACTTCTAACCTCTATTTTAATACTATGTATTATATCAGCCTAATTGTTCAGCGGCCCACAGGGACAACCATTGGTACTCCCAATGACCCGTGTAGTACATCATTACATGTGATCATCATATACAATCCAGGTATCATATCTGAGCTCTTTCAGAGGGGCGGGATGAGAGGTACTTAGTGCTCTCACATTAATCACGGCTCTACAGCCAATTAGGGGCGCCTGTGAGCTCACGCAAGCGGAAGGAGCGGATAGCGCTGTCCTCCGAGTATGTTACGCTGCCCCCGAGTGTGTTACGCTGCCCCCAACGGTACGTGAGCGAGCAGTTCGAAAAGATGCGGTCAGCTGGCGTCACATGGTTCGGAAAAAAACATGTGATAGTCTTCGGCCCTCCCAAATGAGTGGCAGTAGTAGCTGTAATGTGGGAGCCCCCTAGTGACGGGAAGGAATTGGACACGACTAAATTAGGGAGAAAATCCGGGAAAAAAACAACGAAAAAACAGAACAATAGCTGGACTTGCTGGAAGTGAGGAGAAGCCTAGTCGAGTGAGTCAGTCAAAGGACTTATTCATAAGTACGTATTTTCATTGCAAAATAAATGTTTACATTGTTCTGGATAAAGACAATGGCCTGTTATTTTATTTCCTGATTCTATTTCTGATGACAATGAGACAGCCCTGAGTCAGGTTGTAAGAGACAGAGACCACTGTTATACTGTTAGAATAAAGCAACAGATCTATCAGTGTCTGTTCACATAATGGGTAACATTACTGTATACGAGGAATCTGTAAATGTAAATGTAAACATATTGTAGGAAAAGTTTGCTGTTGTTTAGGTGGTGATTAGCAACTCCATACCAGACAACGGATTAAGAGTACTTTTGACATTTTTACATATTTCTACTTTAGTTTATTTGATTGTAACAAAAGTACTACATATTGTAGATTTTATATTTTACATTCTTTTTGGTATTTGGTGCTCTTATTGTCTTTTTTAGGTCACAAAGCATTTCACTGCATATCATACTGTGTATGGTTGTGTATGTGATGAATACATTTTTGAGTTAGATCATGTATGATGATGATTGCTGTGGATGTAGGCCTGTGTTGACCAGTGCTGCCTCTTGTGTGTCCATGGCTTCATAAAAAGTCAGTATGGCATCATGACCATAAGAGTGTTAAACCGTTTAGAAGAAATGCCTTAAGGATAGCTGTATAATCTTATAATTTTGAGACCAATAAATGGCAAAATTTGTTTTCCTGCGCCCCGATGATTAGGCTGAATATGTGATGTGTTAAAGCTGGAATGTATTTTTGACAGAGAAATAGAGGAACTAAGATCCCCATTTTGGCAAGGGTAGGCAAAAAGTTAGCCCATAAGTAACTGCCAAAAAACAACAGATATATCTCCAGGGCAGGGTGTATCCATCGCCTGGTGTGCCGGATAGCAAATATCTTTCAAATTCAGGTTAAAAGTTTACCACCTCCGGTGACACTTGATGATTTTTAAGTGCTCCCTAGAAGGAAATATGGAACTACCTTACATGTAGAGGTGGCATTGGTTTATTCTGAGGAAAACATATTATTATATATATTCATTCATTTGCAGTGAGCACTTTGTCCTGATCTGGGTCCTAGAGAATCACAGGAGCTGAACTCTAAGTGTTGCTTCATGATGGTCTCCCTGAATGTTATCACTATACAATGTGTAAATAAATTTTCCAGATGAATTACAACATTTTAGCCATGCCATTGATCTGGTTTCTGAGCCTGGTTCTGGGTGAGCATGACACAAACCATCCAAGCAATAACATAACACTGTATTCAGATTGCATTGCTGCATCACAGCGCTAGGTTCCTGGTTTGATCCTGAGCTCGGCTTTTGGCCCTTAAGAGTTTAGCATGTTTCTTCTGTGTCCACTCAGTTCCTTATTTCATCTCTAAACTATACTGGTGGATCATCGACAGTGTACAAAATAAATGTTTTCTAACATTTCTAACGTTATTTATCACTTAATTAAAAATTGTGATTGGTGAAAAATTCCTGTGGTATAAAAAGAATAAAACACATATAAAATAATTAAACTTTGGGCTGCATCACATCACTAAGTAATCCAATTGAAATCATTCTGATTAGAAAATTCAAGAGGTTTGCTGTTGTTTTGGTGGTGATTGGAAACTCCATACTCATGGATAGTTGTATAATCTTACAATTGTGAGACCTTTTTTGTCACAATGTGTTCCCCCATAAAAAAAGAAAAAGCCATCCCAGCGCGCCTGCCAGGGAACTATGATTAGGCTGAAAACAAGAATATGTGAAGTGTTAAAGCTGTAAAGTATTTTTAACAGAGAAATATAGGAACTAAGATCTCCATTTTGGTAGGGGTAGCTCAGTGGATAAGGTGTTGGACTGCTGACTAGGCGTTCCCCAGTTCGAGCTTTGATGCCGCTGGGCTGACACAGTTCTCATGGACGCTGAGTCAATAAGATGTGCGTTTCCACACGAAATGCACAAAGCATTTAATCAGAATGTTTCTTTTTTGACATGTGCAAAGTGGTCCTGTCCACTGTGAAGTGTTTAATCTGCTGGAAATTTAACAGAAGATGTGGAAAAAGACCCAACTTTGAGGTTAGGTTAGGCTTACCATCTTTTCTGATAAATCTCACCTTCTGCATTTTGACTAGTTATACTATTTATAGTATACTATTATACTAGTTACTATGTGTAAAATGGTGAGGCCAATTAGTGCACCTTCCTCAGCCTGAGATTTAGTGAAAAGGGAATCGTCTGAAGTGAACAGGTAGAGTAGAGTTGTTTTTCACTGAGTTTACCGATTGGGAACGGAAGCAAAAGTTTTTTTTCCTGGAAACATGTCACCTATTGTTACCCCCCATGTAGGGCAAAAATTCACAGAAAGAATTTATGTGGATCAAGTGTGTACATGGCTAATATTTACCCATTGAACGGATAATGAAAGGGTTAAACCACACCTCTCAATCTGATTGGGCCAGACTGAGTCAGACTGTTCCCACTGAGGTGTTTATATGATGCATTTATCTTCTGATTGAGCTATTATTCCCATTATAAGCTATTATTCCCATCTACTGCATCATGGATTATTTTCTGTAAAGAACAGCCAGGAATGATTTGTCTTTTACACATAGCGTTTACTTTAGACAATCAGTAAGTTGATAGTTTTTTTTTAGTCTGACCTTTAAATATAGTTCTTTCCCATTTTAAGTTTATTTGTGGGTAAGATACAGTACTGTGCAAATGTTTTGAGCCACCATTCATTCCTTCATAAATCCATAATCTTTAATAAAAAGAAACGATGTGGAATAAATGAAAGAAATTTGAACAAATGTTTTACTGCAACAGACTGCAAAGACAGAATTAAAAAATTGGTTGTATGTTTATCGGACAGGGGTAGGGGTTAGACTACTAATCGTAAGGTCCCAGGTTCAAACCCCAGCACAACCAGATCAGAGCAATGCCGTAAATGTATGTAACAACCTCAGCAGCAACCTCATTTCCCCTCTCGTCTGTTCCAACCACTCAGCATTTAGAATCACCAGTATACTAATCACTGGCCTGATCATCTGTCATCATCTGCACCTGTATCTGACTGGTTCATGAGTTAAATAAGATTTTTTTCATACTTGAATAATTCATGGGTCACTGTGTGGAAAACAAAAAACATTCCTTTGAAACTGCTCAGGTACATGAACTGGACTGAAAATGAAAGACAAAAACTTGGCAAAAAAGAGAGCCAAAAGAAAAGAGTCCTCTAGGAAGCCTGGAGAATTGTTCCTCAAGACTACACTAAAAATACAAGAAAATCTGAGTCGTTAGAAGAAAAAAATAAGATGAAGAAATGAGGGATGACTCAAGACTTTTTGCACAATACTTTACGTCAAAGGGTTTTCCCAACCTTTATGAGATCACTTAGCTGACTGTTACACCCTACATTACTCAATAACTCTATAACTCTATATAATTAAAGGAATCAGATAAAAAATAATCCATATCTGAGAGCATTATAAGCCTAACTGTGCAGACTAACATAGATACAGTATGAGAACCGCTGATTTCTTATACTGCTGATTTCTCGGAGTGCTGACCCACTCATCACTCATCAGGCTAAAATGCTTAAATATCTGACCAGAACAGCACAAGCAGTGACTCATCCTGCATCATCATAGACATCCTTTTGCTTAAATTAGTGTTTTGTACTCTTTCAAATGAGGGGGTAATGCATTCAGACTTGTCAGCGAGGTTTCAACATGGTTTCCTTTATCAAAAACACTGTCATACAAGGCATGTCCTTAGGTGTTTAAACAAGGATAGAAAAAGACTACTGTATTTTTAAAAGGTGTTGTTTTTCTTATGCTTGCTTACATCTTTTCATTGAGAAGCTCCTGGTCTTTCAACACCTTTCAAAATTCACATGATCAACTACACAGATATAATAATAATAATAATAATAATAATAATAATCATCAACAGAGTTTGCTTTTTGTTTTGTAATTGCTTTAGAGAATCTTTCACATGTGCATAGCACTGCACCGTATTTGTGTTCATTCAGTTATTGAGATTCAGTTTACTGCTGTGTGCAGTTTTGTGGCAGTCCAGAACTTGAATCATAGGATGAACACAACACAGACATGGCCAGGCTCTTTCGTTACGTTTCATTTCATTTCATTTCATCCAGGACAATGTGCCAGATTCACCCTCATAGCCATGAGCAAGAGATTAATAAATATGCCAACTTATTATTTGGGTACAATATTTTCTTGAAAGCATACAAGATCAGACTTTGAACTTCGAATTAATGAATACATAAAAAAAAAAAAATCCAAATGAAGAGGTCTTTTTAGTTCCTAAATAACGTATACAGGTGCCACACACTGTCCAGTCATCATAGCAGTTCATTGCTTTAACAACTCAACAGCTCTTACATGCTCAAGATCTGTTATACCCTGATAGATATTACATCCATACTGAGACTGCCAGCTGCATACTGGGTACTGTCAGCCATCGATGAAGCTGTGTATCATTCTGTGCTTGAGTGGGATGTGTTTGTGCATCTGATAGGAAAGGAGAGGACAGGACAGAGAGAGAGAGACAGAGAGAGAGAGAGAGAGAGAAAGCGAGGGAGAACAGCAGTGTTCTATGCAAATGGCTTATAAAAAAGTAGCACCCTCCACTTTGTGCAAATGTATCATCTGGATGAGAGGCAAGTGTGAGTCTCTTGAGTTACGTGGTAGGATTCTGGCGACAAATAGAGGTTGAAATTTATCTTGTGTTTAACATTATGATTAAATAAACCTCGTTATAGATTCTCTTTTGAAATGTTCAATTACGAGGGGCGTTCAAGTCAAACTCTGACTTTTGATTGTGCAAAATAACAAAACACAGTTATGAGAGTAAAAACTCCCTTTATTTTTCTATATAATCCTCTGCTACACTAATGCACTTATCCCAGCGTTTCACTAGTGCTTGGATACCATCAAGGTAGAAAGTTTGATCGGACTGCCTGCTTGAAGTGAGATTAGGACTGTATAGGGATGTAGCAATAACTCCCAGACAAGTTCCTGCAATGTGCAAGTGGTGTTGGTGAATGATTGTGTGTACAGTTCCCACAGACAGATGCGTCTCTTCCACAAGTTGGTGGCTACTTATCCATTGATTTTCTAGGATCAGGCATTGTACTCGCTGAATGTTCATGGGAAAGATTGCAGTTTGCTCTGAGCCATCTCGGCTGGGATCGTCGTTCCCAGACGTACGGTCTTTTGCACCATTCGAATGTTTTACTGCAGCTAAGAGTCTCATCACCATACTGTGCTTGAAGTCTCCTGTATATGTCATTTAATTTTACACTTTCATTCACCAGATATTTCATCACGAGTCCCAGTTTGACTTGAACGCCCTTTGTACTTTGGTTATTATAAAAAATATTGGATTTCATTTAAAGCGCATTACCGTGCTAGGTTTGGATCTCATAAAAGGCAGTCTTCAGGGCAGACTTAGTACCCGGATGTTTTTACAGAATTATAAGAAAAGCCTTTTTACTATCTGTTATCATATTTAAACTTAAAAGCTTGTATATTGGCTTGTTGGTATTTTCATGGCTCTTGTAATAATAATATAAAAAAAGAAACGTCATTTAGACTCCTTGATGTTATTGTCACTTCCAAGCATCTTTCTTTCAAAAGTGTACAATCGTGTCAGTCCACATGTGCATCATAAACATGATTAGCATGATTGTAAGCCCTTAAGTAGCATAAACTTTTCACTCAACCAAAGCCTGTTTTATAACGAAATTTCCAATTACACAAAAAACAATCTATTAATCAAATAATTTTACAAATCGGCATTAAGTCATGACACCTTGTTAATCCATCCAAAACACAAAAAGGAAACAAAACTGCTGTCTACTCCCCATAGTATTTAAGTGCCTCTCTAATTGAAAATAAATACTCAATATACAATCTCACCTCACATTTATTCATAAATGACAAAAACCAATAAGTGGTATTTCAACTCATTTTCTAAGATTTACGAAAGGTTTTCTTTTCTGCAAATATTTTCGATCTAAGAAATCACAAGGAATACTATGGGGGAGATAGTAACTATGATTGGGCTTATGCTATTAATTAATATTTAACGTAACAAAGATAAAATATGCTAAAAGAAACACACACAGGGCATGAGACGCAAATTTCATTTGACACTCATACATTCTTTTGTTTGAATATATACGCCCATATATATCATATACATATAAAACTGACTGTATTCCTGAAAATACTTTTCTTTATCAAATTTAGATGGCGGCAGTACTATCTCAAGGCCACGCTTGTATTATGAAAGGTTATTTCAGGGTTTAAAGGTGCACTATGATGGATTGTTACACAGAACTATCACTATAAATCATTGAAAATTGGTGCTGCCAAACATTTTGCTGTTCTGTGCCTTCATTTCTTTATTTCCCTACCAGATGAGTTTATTTATGCTACAAACACATGAGCACGGTATTACAAAAATCACAGACATTAAATGATAGATAATAGTCTAAACATCCATACAAAAATTAGCTCATATAATTGAGTATGGCCTTTTTGAAAAAAACTAAAGTTTGCTTTTTTTGAATTTGTATCCACATAGTGCACCTTTAAGGGGAGATTGTCACTTGTACACTTACAAGCCTCATCCAGTATGTTGTTGTATGAAATTCTACATTTCCTGCAAGGCATTTTTGACCAAAAGACTGTGAATAAATATCAGAAATTGTAAACCCTGGGCACTTGGAAGCATTGGCTTTAAAAGTTCGGAGTGTTTTGTTGTTGCTGCTGCTGCTCCCAACAGTGAATTACTGAGATCTTTACTTCTGCTCATTGTAATATAGCAGCCATGCCAGTCCAGTCTACTGACTAGATGGATCCATTCTAGGGCACGCAGCCCATTAATGAACTCATTTTCAAGCACAAAACACCAGGTCTACAGACTACACACCAATTGTGACTAAATAGCGTAAAGGTCTTACGCTTTGGGATTGTGCTTGGATGTGTTTAATCAAGTGGATTAGTCATGAGGAAGGGACTTTGTGAGGCTAAGAAATCATTTAGCCAGTTTAGCCACTGGCCTGTAAGTAATTTGGCAAGGATTTTATTTAACTCTATTCTCTAGAACTTATTAAGCTCCTGAGCTCTCCAATAGCTGTTTGAGTGCACGCTCGATGTTCATCCGATGCCCTACCCGTGTCACCCCAAGTTCAGCTAAGTCATCCTTGGTGAGCGCAGGTAGATGCGCACCTTCAATTTCATGCTCTAAAAAGCGCGCACGATGCTCCCCTAGTCCCACACTCTCTAACCACTCGCCTACGTCATACTTGCTCCACAGTGCAAGAGGGCGTTGTCTGAAGGGCCGCAGGGCCAGGAGTGGGGCGCCCAGGACCGGTGAGGGGCATGGGGAGGCACAGGGTGAGGGGGAAGGGGATCGGCTGCGGGCACGAGCACTGGCACTCCGCATGACAAAGCGCACCTCCTTAGGCTCCTGCGGGAGGCTCAGGCTAGAGGACTTGAGGATGGTATGGTGGTGATGGTGGTGGTGGTGGGGACCAAATGCTCGCATTGGCCCCAGAGGGTCACTTCGTTCTGGAGTAGCCCCTGGGCTGGGTGTCCTGCGGGTTACTGGGTAGCGGCTGCCAGGGCGGATGGTGAAAGTGGTGCCATAGTTCCTTTGTGAGATGGTGTGGAGCTCACCAAGGCTGCTGAAGAGTCTGACAGGTAGAAACAGGGGTTTTGGAGGGCAAGTTAAATAATGAAAATAAAATCCTCAAGTCACAGTGCAGGACAAAACATTATTTTTGACAGCATTATTTCTTTTATGTAGACAGTATACCGTTAGTGCTGAATAGTTAAAGCTGAATAGTTAGTGTGCAGTTCTATTCATGGATTCCCATTTACAAACAAATTCTGAAATTAGATTGAAGCTTAAACCTTCTCAGGGTTTTACCGAAAGGTCTACTTTGCTGCAAACAAACAGTATACCTTATATTCAATATTTACATCTAAGAAAGCTTAAAATTCATCAATATATGGCTTTAATATCATCTTACAGATGCCATGCATGATAATTGCAGCTATAAGTAATGATGCAATGATGAATTTTAGTGAAAGTTAGTTGGACAAAGAGGTGTCTTTTACCCACAGAGCTAAAAACCTACGATTTACTCTCTTCTCCATTCCCTTCATATCTGCAAGGACATATAGAAACATATAAGGGTATGTTATGTGCTTGGGTGAGGTGTGTAAACGAAACCTTTATAACACTAACAGCTGTGTGCAGTGGTGATGGTGTGTGTTGCTCAAACGTTGAGAAGACTTTGCTGTGGTACATGCAGGTGTGTGAACCATTTAGGCCAAGTGTCTGCAAGTAGTTGAGACTCACATGAGCTTCTTACCTGGCACCACCCACTGGTGACCTTCTGCCAGGATCAAGTACTCCCATGGGTGGTTCCTCCCCTAGAGAATGAGTATCTTTACTTAGTAACTCTGCCCCCATTGCAGCAGGCCTGCTATCATCAGATATGCCCACTTGAGCCCTGGGCTCCTCCCCCCAGAGTTTAGAGCGTCTTTGGAACAGGTAGCGTGGACGGACAGGGCCTGTGCTGGGTGGGTGTGGAAGCAGCTCACTGTCTGACGACTGTTTTAGCAGTGGGTCCCTGAGATGGGCGGGGCGGCCGCGGCCCACCCCGCAACGTGGCTTGCTGGCATGGGCAGAGTCTGTGCTCTCAGATGACAAAGTGGACATACTGGAGACTGTGGAGACAGTACTAGTGGTCTCCATGTGTGGGTCTTCAACACCAGAGTCTGCTGTGGAGTCACTTGCTTTGCCAGAAGAGATCTTTGCTATAGAGGGCCTTGAGGACGCCCCTGGAGAAATGCTGATAGTGACTTTGGGCGTTTCCTTTAGTAAAAGGCCATTGGCAAAAGGTTGAGGGGGTGGGACTATGCCAATCTTGCGGAGCTCCTCCCTGGTTTCCTCATCACTAGACGAGAGTAGTGCAGGGGGTAGGGTGACTGTGTAGGGCTCTGCTTCCTCTTCTGAGCTCATTGTCATACTCCGCCCTGCCAGGTTTGAGAGGGTTGGGGCAGGTGAAGGCATGGAAGGTGGAACTACTGGCTGGCTGTGATCTGTGTCAATCAGTGCTGGTTGGACAATCTGCATGGTTTGTGGCACCATGGACTCCTCCAAACTTCGTCCGGACACAGGGCTGCCATTTGTCACCTGACTAGCAGTTTCTGTCGTGATGCTCACAGGCTCCTCCCTCCAGGAATCAGAAGGCGAAGCCTCAAGAGCAGCAGGTGGTGTGACTCCACCCTCTGTCTCTGGTCTCTCCACTGCTCTGCCCTGAGTGGGTGATGGTGAGGGAGTGGGTGTGGGAGTGGGTGTAGTACGACCACTGAGTGCACGCTCTCTTGCAGCCAAAGCAAGTGCTAACGGAGAGGAGGGGTCCAAAGGACGGCCAGTGAGAGGATGTATAAATGTGGAACCCCCTGGTGGCAGACCAGGAGAGAGCATGGGTGCAGGGGGTGGCAACTCAGCCAGCTCATCCACTGAGTGTGACTGGGATAGTAAGGGGGTGGTTTGAGGCTCAGTGGTGCTCCCCTCTACAGAAAGGAACACACTGGTTCTGCGACGAGCTCCTGGAGGTGTAATCCTAGCCCTCTCAGAAAGCACCTGCTGCTGGAACTGCTCTGCTCGGCTGCTGTGAGGGATCCGAGCTCCTCCTAGGGGGGAGGGATCCCTACCAGTACCAGCCTGGGCAGCTGTGCCGTCTTCTACCTGGCCTTGTTTGACCAGTGGACTCTTCCTGCGCTGGGGCTTGGTAGGGGTATAGACTGCACTCAAGCGGCCCACGTTGGCATATGGGTTCTCCACAGCCTGGCCACGCCTACGACCACGCTCAGGAGGAGCTGCCCCAGAGGTAGGTGTTGCTGGCCTGGGAATGGGGGCGGGCTCTACTGGAAGGTGGGCGGTGTCCTGAAGAATAATCATAGAACGAGCCTTCCTCTGGCGGTCTGTCGTGACGGGACCATGAAGCTTGGGTTCTGCACCTGGCCGGAAGCTTGAACGGGATTGATTGGTGGCACGTGCTGGGGGCGGAGGAGGCAAGAAAGATGGGGGAGGACCTGATTCCAGGAAGTATGGTGTAGGAGGGGGAGGAGGTGCAGTTTGTGGAGGGGGTGGGATACTGTCTTGTCGGAAGCTGTCAGTCATTGAGGAGCTTCTTGGAAAGCGGTGCTCACCAATTAATGCAGATATTCTTTCATCTTCTGGCGCACCTGAACAAAATGAATCATGTTTATTAGATGAAGCATGAATAAATTTAATGTGCTCGACAAGTCAATTTTTTTAGCCTATAGGACATCTGCAAGAAGGCTGATTATATGATCATGTTCATATTTTTACCAAATGATTTGGTTCTGGTCATCCCATGCAGTTGTATGTGACTTTTATCCACACCAAGAGACACTCCAGGTGATATTTGCATTCCCTGCCTCTCCAACAGCGACTACACACACAAGCACACACAGAAAACAGCTTAATAATGTTTAGTAAGTATTGCACAAATCTTATGTTTTTCAGATTTTTTAAAAATAAATATGAACAATGTGATGCATTTGTGTGTATTTTACACTAATCTCAGCCTGTGTGATGCGTCGGCTGGTCGGTCTCTGTTTCACAGTGGCTGCTCTGGAGTCGACATCTGAAGGCCGTTGCCTCATCACCACGACGGTCTCTTTTGGAGAACTCAACATCTCATCCAACTTCTCTGTGAGGATCACATAAACACATACTCAAAAAAAAAAAAATCAAGACACTTCACATAACAGACACAACAAGCACTTCACAAAGCTTTATTCACACAACACACATTTAAGCACGACGGAAATTGCCATTGCAAGCCACATATGCAATCCAAAATAAGGAATACAATGCCATACACATGTATGCAAATATACATTTGCTTTTTCACAATGTATACTGTACACAAACAATTTTACATCACATAGTACACCACAGTAAATACTCCATCACAGTAACCACACCCCTGCACACTAAATCGGTCTTATAATGTTTTGCCTTACCTCCCCTTCTTCTCCTTGATGCTTGTAGGTAAGAAGCAGGGATGAATCAACATGAATCAATTGAAACTAAT
The DNA here is from genome assembly GCA_028565755.1 of Dinotopterus cunningtoni. Taxonomy (NCBI): domain Eukaryota; kingdom Metazoa; phylum Chordata; class Actinopteri; order Siluriformes; family Clariidae; genus Dinotopterus; species Dinotopterus cunningtoni. The sequence goes on along the minus strand of JAOTRS010000015.1, from coordinate 12,653,714 downwards.
TAACTGAACATTGAAACTTGGTAATAATACTTGGTTTACTTCTTGCATCATATATTTATTATACTCTTGTCAAAGTTTGACAAGTAGTAATTTGTCTTTCTAAAAACAATCAGTGTTATTTCACCATCAGTATTATATTACTTAAATGAAGCCAGTTAGTTGAAATAAAGGCCTGGCATTGAAATTAATTTGATTTGTTTGGTCCTGGCCTTGCCCCTGTGAAACCACACCATAGCCGAATTTTGTATTTTATCATAACTAGAACACCTGGTGGTTCAGCTATTGAGCTGCAGATATCCTGAATCTTACTTACTCACTTACTTTTTGTCTATACCGCTTAATCCTGTATTCAGGGTTGCAGGGAGCCTGGAGCCTATCCCAGGAGACTTAGGGCATGAGGCGGGATACACCCTGGACAGGGTGCCAATCCATTGCAGGGCACACACATACTCACCCACACACTATGGGCAATTTGGGAACGCCAGTTAACCTAACCTACTGTACATGCTCTTGGACTGTGGGAGGAAACTGGAGTACCCAGAGGAAACCCAGCAAGCACGGGGAGAACATGCAAACTCCATGCACACAGAGATGGGAATCGAACCTGGCCGGGAATCGAACCCGGCCCCTAGGGGTGCAAGGCGACAGTGCTAACCACTACATCACCGTGCCGCACTATCCTTAATCTTTAATATAAAAATAGTAATAGTAGTAGGTCTAGTAGCTGTAATTAAGATAAAACTGTGAGATTCACATGAAAAGCACATAAACCTCAAAGCATGTTCAGGAAATATGGGCAGATTCTAGTAAGAACTTATTGCCTGTTTTACATCAATGTCTAACCCACAAAAATGGTATAGTAGTATAGTAGTATAGTATAGTACAGTGTAGTATAGTATCCTATTAAAATCTAACTATTCCAACAGGAAACCCAGTAATCAAATCATTACCTATACCGCTTATCCTGTGTAGGGTCTTGGCGGAGCTGAAGCCTATCTTAGCAATCACAGGGCTCAAGGTGAGATACATGCTGGATGGGGTCACAGGAGACAAGCACACAGTATAGGCCATTTGGAAACGCCAATCAACCTAGACCACATGTCTTTGATTTGTGGGAGGAAACCAGAGTACCAGAGGAAACCCACCAAACACAGGGAGGACATGCAACCGCCATATGAACAAGATATTCAAACCCACAACCCTGGAAGTGGCTGTGCTAACCACTAAGCTACTCAGGAATGCATTAAAATGTAATTGTTTCGAGAGATAACAATAGTGTACCATAAACTCCTATTAAAATTCTGCATTCAGGAGGTGTTCAGGCAATATAATGAGAATTTGCCAAGAATCATATACGTATATATAATTTTATATATGATGGATATATATATAATCCATCATTATGCCAAGCTTGTCTCCTCTTTATGTAGGCTAATTAGTTCAAATTGGCTCCTTTAAGTGCTTGGAGGTTTAGTAATGATGCTAATGGTTATGATTAAAAGTTCAAGACTTATTTCTTAGGCCTGTGTGTGTGTGTGTGTGTGTGTGTGTGTGTGTGTTTTACCCATCTCTTCTAGCTCTGCAGTCATGCTTTTGGAGCGGAGGGTTAGGCTCGTGCTCGGGTCTCTCTTGGGTGGTGGGGGAGCTGATGGGCATTCAAACAAAACAAGCGACATGTAAAGACAGAGTTTAACACACCACATTGGGATTCTAATGGTCTTATGGCATTTTTACTGCATATGTGGTGTGTGGTGGTATCTGGATACACACCCTTTTTCCGAACAACATCTCCGGTGTCAGGTTTCCGCGTCACTGAGACGACTTTCATAAGAAGACGACTCCCACCTTGCCGAATCAGAGAGACCACTTGTCGATGCCCCACTTTTACCACGCTGACCCCATTCACCTGATTCGCAGAAAGGGGTGAGTTTATTCACACATTTTACAAACGTATTTTCCGGGTTCAGTAAACAGCGCCTCACCTCGATCAGGAAGTCTCCAGTTCGTAGCCCCGCCCGCCATGCCACCCCATCCAGATCCACTGACTCCAGATATTGCAGCGCAGGAAATGCGGGAGTCGGTGTAAATTCTTCAATAGGCGTTTCAGCTGGTAGTAGAGAACCCACACGCACACAAAACATATAACGGGCATGTGTGTTTATATGGAAGTATGTGTGCCCTGTGGGAGTAGCATACATTTACATTTATATTACCTTTAGCCCCTCGAAGAACAAAGCCAAATCCCTCACTGTCTCTCTTTTGCAGCGTAGCAGTTTTCTCTTCAATTACATAATCACTGAGGAGACACACATAAGTGGGAATGCATAAATTTTACAGCTTACATTTCATGGAAAAAATGAATCACCCGTTGTGCTTCTTTTCTACATTAAGATGTGCTTACTTAGTGAGTACAGTTTCCTGAAATAAATCATGAGACTAACATTCTCGTATCTTTAATGAAAATACTGTATTTGTGTTCTGTGTGTAACAACCTTTGTGTAACTGATCCGACAAGCATGTGTACAGGGAACAGGAGTGATCAAGTGTTACAGATGATATTTCCAATGTAATAAGTGTTTGCAGGCTGTACTGTACTGTGGTACATGTTCCAGACCAGAATATATAGAGACAGAAGAGGGAAGAGAAGTGGAATGAAAGAGTGTGTACCTGTAGGAGGTATAATTATCATAGGAGCCAACTGTGTAATGCCTAAAAAGCCTTTTGGTGCGATCTTCTCTTGTTTCTGCAAAACAAATCCATTTTAGGTATGACAACATAGTGAACAACTAAATATGATATGTGAATATGTTAAACAATTAATGCTTGGTTTTAACCACATGTACTACTGGATATGCATCAGTGAAAGTAGGCCAGTACGCTTCGGTATTGTGCACCACCTAAATATTTAGTGTGGGTACTCAGTACCGGAAAGAAGGGAGAGCAGCTGCCTGCCAAAACCCACATTCCAAACGTTTCACAGAAACGATTTTAGCAAGGAAATAAGAAATATTATAACGTTATGTCATCTTAAGCAGCACATTATTTATAATTACACTAATTATATTGTCAAATAATTGTATTTAATTATAAAATTAAATATTTGTGAATCTAAATAT
>JAOTRS010000015.1:12600291-12634888 GCA_028565755.1 Dinotopterus cunningtoni | reverse complement strand
TTCTACATAGAACTCGCAGTGAAAGTGCCAAAGATTCCGTATTATTTTAAAATGGAACTGAGTTTTTTGGGAAGAATGGGAAAAATTAAAATGAAATGCCTTTGGTTGATCTTGTTGCTATTGGATCATACCGAGAACCTTTCCCTTAGAGCAACAGTAAATGACTCCTTCAGGTTCCAGGTAAAATGTCTAAAAGAATCCTGTAGTTGTTGGATTCTGCATAGAACTTTTAAGCATTTCCTAAGGAAAAGAGCTAAAAACAAAAGAGATAGGACCTAAATAGAACCAGATGCTTTGTGCAGTTAATAAAGCACTAAAACTTAAAAATCATTTGGTTTTGGCTTCCAACTGAAATAAACGCTTAAAATCAGCCTAAATGACCCAAAAATACAAAACACAATAACTTTTTTCAAAACACAGAAACATTTCTTGAAACACAAAAGCATTTAACAAAACACAACCTCATTTCTCAGAACACAAAAGCATTTTTACAAAAAATGTTGCCCATACCTTGTATGTAATTTTAAAATGTGGTTGTATTTTTTTTTTTAGAAATGTGGTTGTGTTTTGTTCTTCAGGGCCACTGTTAAATGGCGTGTAAAATACAAATGGAAATAAAGTTCATTATGGTTTGATAAAAAAATTAAATAATAATAATCTCACCCTCACCTCCAGTTTCTACATCATGGAAGTTGGGATCTAGCCCTTTCTCCAGGAATCTGCACACTTTCTCCACACACCTCTGCTGAACACACTCCATAAACTTCTTCAGATTGGCCTAAAAGGGAAACAAACTGTGATAATCAATGCCATATCATAACAATACTGATGTATATTTGAGATAAATATGGTTTTCTTTCACATTTATATGTATATGTCATTTTCAGGCATTCTGCAATATCTGAACCCTGAACATTAAGGTAGTGAATATACAGACTACAGATGTGTTTATACAGTGCATAATAGAGCGTGAACTTGATCTAGTTAAATTTTAAAATAAAAAATGAGCTAGTAAAGTAGATGAAGTATCTCCTCTTCAAGCCATCTGTTGATGGAGTGTGAAAAACAGCATATTTTTTTATCAGATGTATTTTCAGCTGTTTCATTGGGTTTTATTGTTTACACGAGAGAACAGCAGTCACAGTATGTTCATATTCATGTGCATGAGGTCTGAAAGATGGCTTATAGTTTAAGAATTCATTGTAACAAAAAATTGTAAAAAGAATACTGAAACACCGAATTTTAGCTAAGTGTGTTACCTTGGTGTGAAGTTTGGCTAATTGCTTGTCGTCCACATGGCTCTGAGTGTAAACGCGTCTCTTATAGCGAAACTGCAAACACACGCACACACGCATACAATCAGACATCGCTGACCACAAAAGCAAAAAATAAGCTGATCAGCTTAATGTAATCAGTGATATTATTATTCCAGATTGAAGCCCACATACATATCTGCCTGTCTTTCTGTATTTAATTTATTAATACAAAGAAATAAAATTTTGTAAGATTGAGTATCTTACAGCTTGTTTTACGTTAAGCTCATCGTCAGATAAATACACTCACTGTTCAGTAATCGGAGCGAATCACAGATGAGAAATTGAGAAAGTACAGTAGATCGGATAAAGATTAAATCTTGCCAAAAAACGACTCCTGAGTGTTAAAATTCACTTCTACCACTATTTCAGCTTTTTTTTATTTTTAGCTTAGCTCTAACATATTTAGCTAATATATATTGGTGCAGGTGAGTGTTTACATTAAGCAAGTACCTCATTAGTCGCTTATTTTAAAGTAGAATATTAAAGCCGACACAAAACTGTCCATAAGATCGCTTTTACTCAACATTTTGATTTCACTTATGGTGCAGGTTAAACGTCAGGCAGATATCTAAGTACTGCAAAAGTTCCATAAAATTCTGCCTAGACAGTTTTGTGAGATGCTGTAACAAAATCTGGCTGGACAGACATACAGACATAATATTTTCTGGGACTGGTCTCCAATGTATGAAACATAAAGATATAATTAAAAGAGTGAGTTCTGACCAATGTACAGACCTTTCTTTTATTTATATAGATTTCTACTGATATCTATACGCATTGTGTGACTGTCTTTACAAGGATGTTGCCCTGGGGGACGTTTTTCTATTTTCTCTTATTAGTTTCAATCAGTAGATTAGTAGAATAAGCATTATTATTATAATAGCATTGATTTTCTGCATTAATGTACCTCTAGGTAAGGTACAGGTGTGACAGTAGGGAAAGGATACTCCCTAAGCAGTCTCTCTTCATCCAGGAACTTGCCGGCTCGGCCATTGAAGGCAGGGAGGTAGAGGCCATAGTTCAGCACGTCTGTCAGACTCTGCGTCAGAGTAACCAAAACCCGCTGCTTACACACCCACACCGGAGCCTCCAAATCCAAGCGCAGGCATTTCTACACACAAACAGCACACACGCTCAAGATGAAATGATTTTGCACCACTTAGGTTAACTAATCGATTTTTTAAATGTAACGTAACATCAAGTCTTTCATACCTTGCTTTATTAAGATTTCTTTTAACCAGATTAATAATATGAATGATCTTCACATACAGCAAATGGCTTTTGGTCTACTGCCTCATACATGTGAGGAGTTTTTATCTGCTAGTTAGCAAGCTCACAAAAATATAGCAAAACATTATAAAACAAAGAAGCAAAGCCCAGTTTCGTCCATGCTACTAGTGATGAGCAAAGACTTTGCACTATCCGTTCACTCGGTCAGACTCAGTTTGTGTCTCTTGTCTAAACAGCGGAGTTATTTATATCTCTATAGCCAGAGAAAGTGAGGATAGCTTAAACAGTTAAGGTAACATAACAGCTAAGAATTACTGCTGTGTTCTTTGAGAGAAAAGTTCAGATAATTCATGCGGGGTCAGCGTGCAGGTCTAAATGACTGCGGTATCAACTCTGGCGTTTTTTTTTCTTTCTTTTTTTCTTTTTTAAATAATCTGAGTTTTAAAATAATTCTCCTGCTAGTTTTTTTATGTGAAGATTTACTGAAAGCCTGAGCAAAATGTAGTTAGCAAGCTATGAATATGATACATTGCTAACACACCTTGGTTTTTTAGTTCTATTTGAAGATAGCAGTCTCTGTAGGATTTGAGTGTATATTTGTAGTTTATATTTTATATTTGGTAGTAAGTAGGTTTTATCATTATTCAACTGATTTCTCAAAATATCCCTCTGGTATTCCTATCACTTTCACTGAGCTAGCGCACTTTTATGCTAAAGCCATTGATACACAATGCATCTTAGCATCCAAAGTTGTTTCCTTTTTTACCAATCAGCTTTCAAATTTAGATCTTTTTTTAATTTTTTTTTACTGAAAATTATACCCATCATTATTAAACTATTACATTTATCACTGAGAGTTCTTATAGCATTAAGGTTGTTTGTTTGTTAACATGAATCTACTAAGTCTAATCCAGACCTTAATATTTGAAAAGAATTAGCCATTAGCATTAGGGACGGGAGTTAACCCCCGATACGATATCATCACAATGCCTAGGTACCAATTTGATTAAAATTGCAATCCTATAGGGAATCAAGATTTTATAAATATTCAATTATAAATTCAATATCTTCCCCCGATTTTGTTACAATTTTAAACTTTTTTAGAAAAGGTTAATTAAATGTAGCCCATTCCTTATAACATTAGTTTTCTTGCTTAAAGATCAAAGTCACCAATTAAACAATACAAAATAACTTAGAATACAGGAGTTGAACATTCAAAAGAGCAGCACAGAAGTATCTCTGTCATCCACTATAATTATTATTTCTAAACAAACTTAGCAAATAATTCACTCCTACCACTCGTAATAAATAAAAATGTGTAAATAGTTCAGAGTGCACCACCTGTAGGAATATAAAGAAACTGCAACATTTTCCGCCTAAATGTGGGCTTCTAATGCACGCGATTTTCGACTAATTTGCACTTGTGGTGTTTTGAGACTGGTGTTAGCGTGTGTACTGAGTTTGAGACTAATTCGCTCACAGAATTTAAAGAGAAAAAGGCAGAGTGGAGGCTTTTAACATGCACAATTTTTGATAATGTTCTGCCATGAAAATGCATTTCTTTTGTGCCACTACAAAATAATTTATATCTGAGGCTGATCAACGGTCATGGCTAATCAAACTGAAAACCAACCAATTCTGGTCACTGGCCGATTGACTAGTTCATCTCTATTGTAAACATAAAAATAGTAAAAAAAAAAAAAAATTTAAAAAGTCATTGTGGTGATACTGTACGTAAACCGACACACAAACGAATAATGATTCATAACTAAATCAATTTTTCCCCATCTCTAATTAGCATTAGAATTACAATTAGGTCGAGATAATATCAATGTGGACCTGAGGTGTTATATGAGAAAAAAAGTTCAGGAATAAAAAAAGAAATCATTAAGATAAATCTGTGAGGCCAAGAACCTCTACTTTACACCATGCATTTGAGTTAGGCAATCCTTCTGGAATTTTCTTTTTCTGCCAACTACCAGCTCATCTCTCTTCTATGACACACACACATATATTTTGAGACTGTGGTAATGGAAATGACGCCCCACATGACCCTGCATTGTGGTAAAGCACTGTTAAATTCGTTCTAAAGGTGTTGATTAATTTTCCATACGAGCAGCTTGGAAAGTTGTTCTAGCTTTAATACAAATAATAGGTTTATATTAATGCCTTTATTATCTGAGTGGTGCTCAAGTCAAACCAGGACTCGTGATGGAATTTATCATGAATGAAGGAGTAAAACCCATTAGGATTTACAGAAGATTTGATTCGAATCTTTGTGACATTTAAACATTTGAATGGTGCGAACGTTTTAAAGAAAGCCTGAAGTGGCTTGGAGCCTACAGCAGTCATTCCCATGAACATTCAGCAAGTGTAATGTCTGATCCTTCAAAATCGACGGGTAACGTCGCCAACGTGTGAAAGAGATGCATCTGTCTGTGGGAACTGTACACACAATCATTCGCCAACACCACATGTACATTATAAGAACTCAGCTAGGAGTTATTGCCACATCCCCCATACAGTCCTGACCTCACTCCAAGCCATTTCCACATGTTTGGGCCATTAAAGGTGTTCCTGGGAGGCCAGGGTTTCCGTGGTGAAGCAGGCAGTCTGATCATGGCTCCAGAGTATTGAGAGAGCTTTTTACCTTGATGGAATTCAAGCGCTATTGAAACACTCTGATAAGTTCATTAGTGTAGTGTATATAGAGAAATAAGGGGGAGTTTTACTCTCAAAACTGTTCTGTTATTCCGCACAATAAAAATTCCTGGTTAGACTTGAATGCTCCTCATAATATGCTAGAGTTGCTATAGTAACAGCTGATTCACAGAGACTTGTATGGTGAATGTTACAAATATTTTAAGCCTAATAATAAGCAAAAATGTATTATTATTATCATTAATATTATTATTATTTTACATTTCTTTTAACGAAGAAGTCTAATTGATGGAAAGTGTCTTTCTTAGAATATAAGATGTTTCAAGTAGTACAGTATAATCTTCTGAAGTTCTTGAATTTTTATGTGATTTTTTTGGTGTGATTGGTGTGTCACCACTAGTATTTTTATGGCTTTCATTCCGCACATTCATTCGATCTCGATTTCAATGTCTTTGTACTTTGATACAAAGTTTTTTTACTGTAGCTCCTTTTGCTAGGTGTTCCTTTCAGTCGGGCTGGACATGTATCTATGAGTCTGTTTCAGATTTCAGCCCAGCAGTTTTGAGCCATTTGGTCTACAGTATATCTTTCTCAGGATATTTTTCGAGTAAAATATTTTTGCTCATGCATTCGTTTCTCCTCCCATTTTTATTTCATTTGTTGCTGGGTGTTATGCTTTCTTTTTTTTTTTTTTTTTTTTTGACTTTTCGGGCATGCATAGTTGAAACTTCATTTTCAGGTTCCAGGGCGGTTAAGCACTCTTCTTAACATTGCAGCATGAATAGCTACAGAGTACTTTTCCTTTTGTTTTTCATGCTTTCTAGAATCATTAGAAGGGGTCATTTCTGGTAATATGGTATGGTATGTAGGCCTGTTATTGTAGTTTTTGTAGGTGGTTTCCCAATGAATTAGGCCCCGCCATCTTCGCTTCTGGGAAGGTACAATCTATCTAAATCTGCTTTTGGGTGGTGCATCCTTTTTAAGATGAGATGTTTCCTGATACAATATCTTCTAGTTTCCAGAAGCTGTAAGTTACTGTATAACTGGAATCGCCAGGTTGTTGATGGCTTTCATTCGGTTGGTTGCTGAATTGACGGTTGGTCAATTTGGATGTTTTATGCGGAAGTTTCCCAATTTTTTGAATGTTGCTTTGGCACACTTTGGTTTATTGAAGAAGCCTTTTATGATTGTTAGTAAGTCAGTTTATTCTTCAACATTCTTTATAAACATTTTCAGGTCGTCCATGTACTGTAGAACAGTTGATTAATAGTGGATGAGCCTGTAGCTGGTGTTGTTTAGAAGAGAGGATCGATGAGTAAGTACTATGCAGAAGAGGAAAGGAGAGAGAGTTGCATTCAAATATGCCATGAGTGATGTTGATCTGCTTTGAGTGTGGCATTCCATCTGTGTGGTTTAGCATGAGGGTTGTTTTCCAATTGTACATATTTGCTGTTAGGATCTGGATGAGGGTTGGTGATATTTTGGAGATCTCAAGGCATTTTAGTATCCAGTCATGTGGCACAGAGTCAAATGTTTTCTTGTAGTCTATAAAGACTCTGTCATCTTATTATTATAATAATTATTATTATTATTGAACTAATAAATTCAAATTTTATTTGTCACATACACATAAAACATAATCGTTGATATTTATTCCAAATCCAATGAAGGAATATTAGTGACATTAGTGACAGTCAGAACTATACTTTCTGGTGTCTCTATGTCTCATTAAATACAAGAGAAATTGACGAGGGAGCAACTATGTGTAGATGCTGATCCCTGTCTTGTGGACAATGCACAACATTAAAAGCAACTTTAGGAAGCACAAAAGAACAAAGTGTCATTCATTTAAAAGAAATAATGGGTGAGGAAAAGAACTGTCATATAAGAGGCATTAAACACTTTGGAACAGAAACACACTTGCTTTCCTTTAAAAGTGCCCTTCAAGTGTGTTATTCCTCATTTTTATGGCAAAAGCACTCAAAATGAGAGACCTTAAAAGCACAAGAAAGGAATGACATGCATAATAAGTACATGGACATGACAGGAAGATTGGACAAGGTTGCTTAAGTGTGCATGAGAGAGGGAAAAAAAACTGAGAATGTCACGTAGTACATCGATGCCGTGATAGCTCCTGAACTCACACCATTCGTCTCAGAACTTTGATCAGAGGAGAAGAAGACCTGCCCAGACTTACTGTTTGCTGAAGGTCAGGGATTCCAATGCGGATAATGACGGCGGTTCCGTGGAGATCTTCCATGGAATCATTGGAGCCACCCTTAGACCCTGGAGAGCCACGAATGCTGTCGTCTCCGTGGTTTCCGTTGGTAGGGGCGTGCTGTTGCCGCGGCCTGTCGGGAGCCTCATGTTTGCCGTCGGCAGGTGGACTCATAGGCATGCTCTGGGAATGTGTGGGAGGGTGTGGGGGGTGGGTGGGTGTGCGCTGCTCAATACGCTGGCCTCACAACCCTACCAACACAACGCACGAGCACACACACATACACACACACACAGACATGCACACATGGTTTCATAATCAACTTTAAATCATATTTCTACACTGCAGTATGTGCTCATGGTGTATAGCGTATTATTTTAATCTGTGTGTGTGTGTTTGTATTTATGCGTATGTGTGAGAAAGAGAGATTGAGACAGGTAGAAATAAGACCTGACGTCTGCCGGTTGTGAGTGGTTGCCATGGACACTGCGAAACAGATCCATTTGGGGAAAAAAAAGGAAATTTCAGGGAACCCTGTATTACATGTCACCATGGCAACGCTGCACACTGCTTGTTCTGCTAAGCTATGGCACCTCCACTTCCTTTTTCGAGAGGACACACACACACTCACATATCACACTACCACACACATTCAGCAAGCGCTTCCATCATGTACCACTCAATCCAGTAGCATCCACACAAAACTTCAATTTGTACAGACACACACACACACACACCTGTTCTGCCACTAGTAACTCATATAGGCACGTCTCCCACCTCCCACACAGACACTCACATGTGCAATCACACACCCGGTGGCAGCGTACAAGAAAGTCCCTCGCTATTGTCCTGGAAGGCAGTGCGGAAGCCCTCAGTTATGTAACAGAGCAATGGCAGAACATGAGAGATGCAAAAAAATAAAAAAATTAAAAAAAGGGCCAAGAGGTCAAGTGTCATTTATAATAAACAGAAATCATCATAAGCGTTTCTGATAACTGATAACTGCTTTCATCATAAAATGCATCTGAGCATTTGCAAATACTAAATACGCATCGATGCAAATATAAACCCACATGCACTGTATGGCATGCATACTGTCTGTGTATATACAGTACATATATACAGCTCCCTGCAAAGGTCTTTATAAAAACACTAGAGAGAGCAGTGTGCAGAATGAAGAACTTCATTAAATTAATATTTGGTGTAATAACCCTTTGCATTTTAAATTAAATCAGTTTGATCAGGTATATCGTCTCACAGTTCAATAAGTTCCTCAGCAGACCTTGCCTGAAAAGTGTTTTATTACTAACTATGTCCCATTCTTTAATAATAATATAATAATAAATCTTGTTTCCTTATAGGTAATATCTGTAAACATAAAATGTGCTCTTTTTTCAACAATATACTACTGGATGCATATACACCAATCAGCCATAATATTAAAACCACCTGCATAAAATCGTGTTGGTTCTCCTTGTGCCACTAAAACAGCTCTGACTCCACAAGACGTCTGACGGTGTGCCGTGCCATCTGACACCAAGACATTAGCAGCAACAAGTCCTGAGGTGTGGTCTCCGTGGATCGGACTGTTTGTCCAGCACATGGCACAGATGCTTGGTCAGATTGAGATCTGGAGAACGTGGAGGCCAAGTCAACAACTCTGTCATGTTCCCCATACCACTCCTAAGCAACAATGTTTGCAGTGTGGCAGGGAGCATTATCCTGCTGAAAGAGGGCGATGTCATTGGGAAATAATGTTGCCATGAAGGTGTGCACTTAGTCGGCGGCATTGTTTAGGTACTGTAGGGGGTACGTTGTACGTGTAAGATAACATCCATATGAGAATGGCAAGACTCAAGGTATGCCAGCGGAACATTGCACAGAGAATCAGATTGTGAATCGTGGTGCCACCTCCTCCCCAGGTAAGTGATGCACACACACACACACACTTTCTCACCCACATGACGTAAAAAAGAAATTATGATTCCTCAAACCAGGCCACCTTCTTCCATTGCTTCATGGTCCAGCTCTAATTTAGCTACACAGCCTCGCACACAGCAAACTGTGATACACTGTGTGTTCTTACACCTTTCTGTCATAGGCCAGCATTAACCTTTGCAGAAATTTGTGTTACAGTAGCTCTTCTGTGAGATCAGACCAGATGGGACGCATCAGTGAGCCTTGACCGCTCATGACCCAGTCACTGGTCCACTTTTGGTACTAACCACTGTACACCAGGAACAGCCCACAAGACCTGATGTTTTGTAGTTGCTTTGACCCAGTCACATCACAATTTGCCCGTTGTCATATTCACCTTCCCATTTCTTCTGCTTCCAACACATCAACTTTTAAGATAATTCTTATTCGTATTAATCCCGAAGGAAATTACTGAACAAATTTGAGAACTGACTATTCATTGGCTGCTTAATACATTCCACCCCTTGACATTCCACTCATGGTAATGAGATAGTCAACGGTATTCATGTCACCCATCAGTGGTTTTGTTGTTATGGCTGTTTGGTGTATACTCTCGAGTCACCTTCATACAAGCACCTGCACCCCTGTTTATTTATGTAAATATCCAATCAATGGTAGATCAGGTGGCTACAGTGCAGTGCATAAATTCTTGCAGATACAGGTCAAGAGCTTCAGTGATGTTCATAGGAAAGATCAGTGTAACCGCACAGACATGCAAGAAGTAACCAGATGGCCGTAAGTGCTGAAATTGGTTTCTATTATTATGACTACTGTTTGTTTCAGATTGTTCTATACCCATCTTTATGCATGTCTAGAATGGAAACCTACACAGAGCTTTCTGATTTTCAAAGAGACCGGGTTGTTGAGCAATTTGAGGCTGAACTGTGCTGGAGACAAATCTTGAAATCCCACTTTCTACTGTGAACTGAATTACAGTTAAGAAAAAGAAAAAAACCTGAAAAACATCAATGGATCACTGCTGTGTCGAACTGGGCCTCCTAAAATACAACTGTGATTGCTGATGTGATTTCTGATCAAAATCTGTCGACCGCAACCTTCTCACTCTGTCCGTGTGAGTTGTTGCTTTTAAAGCTGTTAAAAGAAAATTAATAAAGTATTAATAGCTTAACCTTAATCGTTTAATATTGGTTTGAATTTTGGTTCATACTTTTTATCATAAAACTATGGGTGTCTTTTTATTTCTTGCATGTCTATGTATGGTCATGGCATGACGGTTGATGCCAGATTGGCTGGCTAATTTTAAACAACAAGAATATATAAAACATCCAATGAGCAGCAGGCAAAAGTGCATTGATATTGAGAGAGTTTAGAGCACAATGGGCAGACTTGTATGAGTAAGCTATGATTGAAAGGCATCTCAAAACATCAAATACACTAAACCTTGAGGTGGATGGACAACACCAACAGACAATTAAAGTCCACTCCTACCACTCCTGTGATCATATATCTGCAAGATTAGCTAATTGCAGGTGTTTTTATTAAAGAGGGCAGTAGGTATATTCAGTACGGGTATGTACTGTACACATATAGTAATGAACTCTTGATCCTGAATCTGATCAGTGAGTAGTGATTGATTTTCTATAACAGCAGCTTTGACTATAATGATAGCTGAAAAGACGTATGCTATTGTTTCTATAGTAACAATTAACAAAGGGACTTCTATGGTGCAGGAGCCACATAAATAGGCTTAGGCCCCATCACACCCCGACTAAGACCATGAAGTTCCCACGGTGCCCTAAAAATAAACAAGAACGGGGTCAGAATGGAAAAATATGCCACTATTATCAAGTTCATATTACTTCCTAGCCACGAATATGTTGTCACTAATTTCCTATCACACATGACCGCGTGTTCATCAGGTCCAACAAGATCAAAGTGAGTTACTACTATGTCCGATCAGACCAGACCAGGTTCTTACCAGGCGCTTATTACGCACTTACTACTTTGTCATTGCGACTGGCAGGTTGGTATAAATACCACAATATGTGCACTTTTTTTAATTATGAGGTGACGGTGTAAGGAATAGGATCTTGTATTTACACTAAATTATCTAATAAGCTACAAAGCATGGTAAGCACTAGAAGAATGTAATATGAACATAATTGGGTTTTTTACAATGTGGCATTGGACCTACCAAGGTCAATGCACAAGCCTGAAGAAGTCATTGTGAGAACTCCATTGATGTAGCAACAGCGCAGTAACATCCCAATGACAAATCAATCAGATCGCCATCCAGGCTTTCCCGTTTGCGCCATGCTTGTAGTGCATCAACGAAGTCCCTAAGAGGTGTTAACTGGTCAATGCCATCGTTAACACAGTACGTCCTTATTAAGTTCTTCCTGCGTCTTGCTTCTTCCACATCCAGGCTTTTTTTTTTAACCTGTCTAAAAAAAGCATGGCAGCTCCATGTCAAGGCAGACAATACACTAAGTCCTTACCGGTTTCTACTGCATTCCTGCCAAGTTATACATGTGACTCAGTGTGATGGGGTAAAGGTGAGTTAATTGTTAAAATGGTGAAGCTTCCTGTAAGTAGATGTTTATTTGGCGTTTATGGAAGAGGTCTTTGGTCAGAGGTTTGTCCATAACATGCCATTTTTGGTCCTGTTGGCTGACCAATGATTTTAGTGGGTATAATGAAACTTCTTTCATAAAGGTTTTATAACATTAAATGCGACTCTAGACTAAGGACCTAATAACATGTCTATCACATTGCTCTTAAATATTATTTTTAAGAAGTGTTACCTTTGGCAAATTGATACAGTATAATGTGGTATAACAACAGTAAAATGGTTTTTATTACAAAATAATCACTTTTGGGAAATCTACATGTTAAGAGTTTTAATCTCTCTATCTCTTTTTCCATTTTCTCTGTCTCATTTTTTTGTTCCCTATTTCTTTAACAGTTGCAGCATTCACAATATCAAGCTCCAGTATGACTGCAATATGAGCTTTAAAGCTTATCTACTTTCCATAACTGAGTTAAAATTTAATGTTAGGCTCCTGCTAGTTGTACGATTTCAGATCATGAATGAGGAACCGAGCAAAATGTATCTAGAGCAGATATTACTGTACTTTGAGCTGAGTGCAAAATGTGACTGTTTCCTTGTTATGTCACTATATATACACTATATACATCCGAATCCAAACGAAACATATCCAAAACATCCTGATAACCAACATTTAATAATTATAAGAACAAAAATCCAAAATCACAAAATACTCACAAAATGGCATATTATTCACCTTTGGCCTGGGTGTCCCATGTAAAGCTCACTGTAGGCAATGGAAAATCCAAGAATACCTCTATTACCCTGGAATCTTCAGAACAGTTGGAAAATTCCCCAGCAGTCTCCTTTAAATAGTATTCTGACTAAGTTTTTACGAGAAACAGGACAGAATTTTCTTAGCCGTGGCTGCGAGTTCACAGATTTCAGGAAACTTTATGCCCAGCCCTGATGCTGAATGCCTGAGAGCAGGAAGGCTAGTAGGAAAAAGGAAAGTCCAACAGGAAGGGTTTACATCCCAGAGTTGTGGACGTCAGCCAATCAGCGGGCCCTTTAAAACATCTTGACCAATAAAATAGGTGTTTTTAATATTTCCAACAAGAGTCAATGTCTGTTGCTAGGTATTAGTACGGTTAGAGATGTATTTTACTATGTCTGTGACAACGATCCAAAGATTTTGAAGCTTATTGAGTATATCCATTGCACCTTTAAAGAAGTCACTAATCCCTAAATCAGTCCTAGGGTCGCTTGTTAGAAATCACTTTATCCAGTGACTGCTGAACGTCTACAGTAAATAACTAAGAATAAACTGCATTGTATATGTACTGGTTGTATATGTACGTATCTACATACTCTATATACTCCACATTGTCTTGAATTCCAATGAGTTCTTGATTTCCATTAATCAGATCTAGATCAAGGAGAGTTTGTTGAGGACGCTCCACATAAACCGATGCGTGAAATGTGTGAAATTAGTGACATGTTAAGGTTTTCTGTGAGCACTGTTTTTTTCTTCTTCTTTCTTTTAAACATTTATGGAAGGAGTCTCCAGTGTCAGTCTAGTATAACAGACGGCTTTGAGGTTATTCAGTAACAAAAATATCACAGATATACAGTATATGAGTGGAAGTTGTTGGAAGTAACCTGTTTCAATTCCAGTTTACAATATTAAATGTAATCATAAATGGGTAAAAAAAAAAAAAGTACAGTTTCTTGTTCTTTAATCTATAAAACATGTATCGCTGGAAAACTGCTGTGCTATGAGGTATAAAACACATGCTGTTATTGGAAATGAGCAACTTTGAGTGGCCTCCATGTCTTATTCAATACATATATTTTATACATCAGACACAGGCCAAAAAAAGATAAATAAATAAAAATGAGATAAACGGATAAACAGCTAAAGAGACAGAGGTAGAGTGGATCAGCGAGAGGTATGAATATACTTCTCAACGATCCTCCATTTTCCACATACATCAAAAGCATCAAATGAACACCCACACATTCACGCGCAGTCTCTCACACGTTCAGACACATGCACACGCACCATGGCTAATTGGAACATGGCCCGAACGCTCATCATCAGCAGACCTTAACCCATACCTCTGCAAGCTCTAATCTAGAAACTTCTACTCGCCTTGTTTTCAAGCTCAGCCCTTCTGGGCAGGCAAACCACTTCCTGTGATTTCAGCCTCACTTCCTGCGCCTCTTCCCGACTGGATCGGGCCAAGGCTCCTCGGGATGTTTGGTCAGGAAGTGAAGGAAAGCCTGCGCACCACTGATAGCTTAGCTTTTTCCTCCACCAGCACAAACACACACACACTCATGCTGAAAGCAGGCCAGAAATAAAAGCGGCTGCCTCCCACCCACATACACCCCTGATCAATCCTAAATGCATAGAGAGTGACAGAATTAAAAATATCTCCTCTGCTGAAGGGCAGCACATGAGTACGCTGTAGCACATTCATGAAAACGCCTGAAACAGAACATACATAATAGCACACTTATAGTGCCAGTATCTACTGCCAAGGATGCACATAATTATTGCCAAGTGTGCTCATAATTATGCATGGGTTGGTATATTTGCAGTGCAGGTAAATCTTCATTATCACTTCAAAGCAGACAAGGCGTAAGGTGTTACCAAGTCCTCACATCAAGCCAATTCCCAGGATACTAGAGGACCATTAGAGAAAAGTCACAGCTACACATGTACTCTTGTGGTTACATAAGAGCAGCCTTGAAGTCTGTGAAAGCCTCCTGACGAGAGAACGAAAGTAAGAAAGAAAAACGCTCCGGTGTGTCTCATACAACACCTGGCAACACAGATGCTATGAGTTACTATTTAAATATTAATAATAATAATTATTAATATTATTATACTGCACCCAAGAGCTTGAGACACTGGATCAGACTACATCTTCCACTCTGATGCAGTAAAAATCCATTTGATTTGTTGGAGCACTTTTAACAACCGACACTGACAGGCTTTACAGAAATCCAGATTAAATCAATCGAGTGTTGAGGGTGGAGAGGAAAAACTCCTTGATCTGACACAATGAAAAAACCTTGAGAGGAACCTTGATGTCTTTTACACCATGGACAAGGGCTGGGCAATAGGACAAAAATATCATATCAAGATATTTTAAGACATTACGATGATCATGACATAAGCAGAGGTTTAAATGCAGTAGTAGAGTTGCATTTAAAAAATCGTTTGTTTTAGTCAGAATAAATAATTGGATGATTTTTATCTTATGTATAAAATCTTGCGTATAAAAATATCAAAACACTTAACACTGAAAATGAGATGAAATGTGGGAAAACATTTTTTTTTTTATTTGCTATTTTAAAGTTTCAGACAGTAGAAAATAGAGATGGAATCTTCAGGGACCAGCCAATACTATATTATCACGATATCACGGTGGCAATTAGTTTTTTCCTAAAATATCCTAAAATATTTAATTTTAGATTTTTTTTTTTTTTTTTTTGATTTTGGTACAGTTCTAAGCAAACATAGCAAATAATTTAAAAACTTTGCAAATAATTTTCCTCCTCATAGGTTTAGAGTGTATCCACCTGTAGGATTATAGAGGAACTGCAACATTTTACCACCTCAAAATCAAACATACTTTACTGAAAAAAACTTTAAAAAAGACAAAAGAATGGTAATAAGGAACTGAATTGATTTTGAGAAAAATGTAACTGAGTCTACTTCAAAAGTTTTTTTTATAGATTTTTTTAGAGATATTAAACTCCCTCATTTTCTCTATAATATGTTCACCTGCAGGTTTATCTGAACGCTTTCCTCTTTCCTACTCTTTCCTACGAACTTTTTACACCGCGTCTTGCTGCAGCGCTATCCACCCTCTTTAACATACTGTACATAATCTCACAGACGCCACCTTTAATGTTCATCTTTTTGTTGTTATGCTTAACAGAAGCACCTTACAAACTTATGATCTTAATCTCAAACACTTTTTGGCATTCAAAATGAACAAACTCTCAGAAAAGTGTACCCTTTTTTATCCTGATACAGATATTATTATATTATTTTATCGCCCAACTCTTGGACGAGACCATACCACATATATAGACATATGATATTGTATTAGAATGAACAATATGTTTAAAAAAAAGTAGAATTGATGCATCTCTAGCTTACAGCAATGTTGCAATAGAGTTATTTTTTTCTTTTCGAAACCGAGTGCAGGCCTACTTCCAGGCCCTGAGGCAAACTGCGCCTCTCTTTATCTCCCAAATTCCCGAGCTAAGAACGCACAGTAATGCAATGCAATGCGCTAAAAAAAGGCAGGCCACAAATCACTTAAGTGCATTTACAATGCATGTGATGTTTAATTATACAATAATATTTAAAAAAGGACCTAAACTGTAGCTTTGCCTGAATCTGGTACTTTCATCGTGTCTATGCAGGTTTATTATTTAGGTTTCACCTGGAGACCTGGATATAAGGTGCAGCTTTAAAGATGATTTCAGGTATTAGTTTTAGCGTTCGGTGTTAAAGGTAGACTATGCACCTTTCTAAAGAAAAAAAGAAAGCAAAAACAAAAGGTACAAAAGGTGTATCAGTGACAGTTTGGTGTCCTTTCTAATCTAGTTATTAGATCATCATCATTTCTTTTGGATTTTCATGAAAGCACAGTCATGATGAGACATAATGCTGGAAAAAGAAAGCTCTCTCTCTCTCTCACTCTCTCTCTCTCTCTCACACACACACACACACACTGCATGCTTCAAGTTGCTACAAGTAGGAATGACATTCTCACTCACACACACACACACACACTGAGACATCACGCGTGCCCTCTTCCACAGACTTCATCCAAGACAAAGATCGAGGTCAATTTCCATTCCCCTTTCTCTCTCTCACACACACACACACACACACATGCGCGCATCTACCAGAGACGACGTTGGTGCGTCTGCACCTGTGTGTGCATCTGAACCTGTATGTGTATATGAGTGTGTGTGTGTGTGTGTGTGTGTTTGGGTACACACGTCTCACCTTGTCGCTCGCTCCGAACGCAGTCTCGGAGAAGCTCCATCACTGGCGGTGTGTGAATTCACATTGCGAGCAAAGTGCTGTCGCTGCATCCCAATACCGCCGCACCTCTCCAAGTCCCCGCGCATCGCTATGGCAACCAGAAAAAATGGATCGGCGGGAAACTTTGCCTGCTGCCCTTTCTCTCTCTCTCTCTCTCTCTCTCTCTCTTCTTCTTCTTCTTCTTCTGCTACCACTAAAAGGGCCAAAGCTGGAGATGAGATAGGGACGTGGAGAAGACGCAGACGCACCACGCGCGCGCCACGGACACGCGGATCACTCGCTTGGAGTGATGGGTGGGGAGGAGGAGAGGGGCTGAGGGTGATGAAGGAGGATGAGAGGGAGTGGGTGAGAGAGAGAGAGAGAGAAGGGGAGAGGAGACGAGAGCGCGTGGGCGTTGGGGCTCTGAGGATCGGCCTCAGTCACGACGGAAATCAGGGAGACGCGCGCCAGAGACAGGTAACGGGGACGCGGATGGAGTGGAGCAAGGCTAGGAACGCGTGTGCGTGCGTGCGTGTGCGCGTGTGTGTGTGTGAACCCTGCAAATCCTGGAAATGCGCACTGACATCATCCAAAATTCATTCATGTAATAAACCTTTGACAAGATTGGCACAGGAGGTCCACGATCTACTTAGAAGCCACACACACACACACACACACACAAGCTGACAGTGCTGGTCTGTCCTTCCTGTGAAGTGTCTTCTCATCCATGAAAATGATGTTAAATCACACATCCATCCATTTATGCGTGCTCAAAGTGAGACTCGGGTTCGAGAAAGAGCACATTCACAAGCTCTCACCCAAGTCTTCATTCACACACACACACACACACACACACACACACACACACACACACACCAACTAACCAATGTGAAATCGATTTTTTAAAAAGAAAAGTGCACAGATAAACTTACCCTATACAACCAGGACTCTCATTCCATACCATCTTGACTTCCTCCCCAGCAATCCGTCTCTGCTCTGTGGGAGTGTACGCATGTACATGTGTGTGTGTGTGTGTGCATGTGTGTAATTGTAAGTGTATGTGGGGAGAGGAAGGGAGGGGAAAAATGGAGAGGGAAAAGAGAAAAGAGAAAGATGGAGACAGGGAGGAAGAGAGAGAGAGAGAGAGAGTGCGGAGGCAGAAAGACTGTTACTGTATGACAGGAATGCTCAGCTCAGCCCACACAGTGCAAGCATGATACACTGACTAGCTGTGTGAGTGAGTGTGTGTGTGGTGTGTGTGCATGTTCAGAGAGAGAGAGAGAGAGAGAGAGGCTCAGTCTCCCACTCCATTGCGTGGGCAAGGCCTGCTTCTCTATTTCTCTCACTCTCTGTATCACTCGCTCTCCATCTCTCCTTCCTTCTCATTCTCTGAACTGCTATAATAGACGAGAAGAGGCTCTGGTCAGAACAAGTGGGGGAATGTGAATGAGGGAGAAGATGAGAGAGAAGAAAAAAAAGAGAGAGGGAGTGAGAGATGGATCCCTCCTGGATGATAATGTGCCTCAACGATATGGAAACTTTGTCAGCAAAAAAATAATTTACAAAAAAAAAAAGGGAAAAAAAACACCACCATGTAGCTCATCTGAAATAGAAGAGCGAATGCTAATCGTCACCATGGCAACCAGCTAAATGTAAACATCAGCAATCTTGCGGCGTGTGGGCGTGCTGCTTTCAGTGTGTGTCTGATGTTCTGATCACAACAATGTGATTCCCGCTGAAGGTCACAAGTGTGACACAAGCAATTATGCAATTCATACTTGCGCACTCGCACTCCGGATTCTGACAGACAATCGGGATGCGCGGACGCTGGATGTGAACCTGCTAGTCGCATTTTAGACCATGCTTTTTATTAAGCAGGAAGCAGCAAAACACTGCAGTTATAGGAACACTCGTGTGTGTGATCAACATATTTCACGTAAACATACAAAAAGTTACTTCATGTTTCGCCTTCAAATGCATCATGCACTGACTAATCAAAAAAAGTCACTGTTTCAAAAGGGTCAAATTATTGGCCTGTATCAAGCATCAAAATCAATTAAGGAGATTTTAAACCACTGGAACTGGGATAAGAGCTAGTTAACACATTATGAAAACCTGTAAGGATAGTGCTGAACCTTCAACTTTGAGGAAGAAATATGGTCCAGAAAAATATGATGAGAACTCACGGGATTGGGACTAAACAGTTGTGTGTCCATGAGATATCCACTAGTTAGTGAGACTAATCAGAAAAAAGCCTTCAACTTGCTAGGGAGCATAAGGATTGGACTTTGGCTTAATGGAAAAAGGTCATGATGAGTTCAGATTGATCCTATTCCTCTCGTCAGTGTAAGAAGGGAAGCGCATGAAGCAATGCACCCATCATACATAGTGGCCACTGTACAAGCCTCTTGGGTTGCTTCAGATGGTCAAGTCAAGACTCAGCAATATTATTTGGCAATAAAATGAAGTCAGCTGCTGACCTGAATGTACTGAATTACAATCACATCTATGGAGTTTTTTTTTCGCGATAGAACATAAAGATTCCAGGATTTAAATTGTGAAAGAGCAGTCCTGCGCACTGTAATCAAAGCTAAAGGCGGTCAATGAAATCTTCCATCCATCCATCTAGGAACCTCAGTAGTCCAATTAGGAACTACAGAAGGAGGAAACCCAACAAGCAAAGGGAGAACATGCAAACATAGACTTGTTACAGGAATCGAACTCAGGATCTACAGGTCAACATTGTGATCCACTAAGCCAACAGGCTGCAATAATGAAATCTTGCAGAGTGTATATTCAACACAATGCAAATCATGTAGTGTTGACTAATCAGGACACAAGTTAATCAAGTTAAATATAAATATAACAGCTAGCATAGTTAGTTTATTCCAAAACCATGCACAGGATGTGAGTTATAGGAGAAAACCAGGCTCACATGTATTTATACTAAAATAGTATACTGTCGCTGTGATGCTATCATCACCATGTTTCACTGTTGTAAATGGTATCCTCAAGTGCGTGTCTGCCAAACATAGCACTTAATTCATTGTAATGCCAAAAACATCACTCAGATCACCTTTTGCCACATGTTTACTAGGGGGAAATTTAATTTAGTTACAGATCATGATTCTTTTGTGTGGCAATTCATGTATCGTCACATTGATTCCAAAATAGATTTTTTAAAAATCATTTTAAATTTTATATATGTTTGCTCATTTACTCACTCACTCATCGTCTATAACGATTACCTTTATATTTACATTTAGGCATTTAGCAGACGCTCTTATCCAGAGCGACTTACAAAAAGTGCTTTAAAGTTTACATCACTGGATAGATGCTTACACTGGGTTAATTAGGTTAATAACTAAGTGCCATTAGTCAAACACAACTGGGAAGAGGGTTTTTTTTTTTTTTTTTGGGTAGGGGGATTAGTCCAAGTACTGGAGAAACAGATACATCTTGAGTCGTCGTTTAAAGATCGTCAAAGTCTTTGCTGTACGGACATCTAGAGGAAGTTCATTCCACCACTTAGGTGCCAGAACAGAAACGAGTCTGGATGAATGCCGCCCTTGATCCCTGAGAGATGGTGGGATGAGGAGAGCAGCTTAAACCTCTGTGGGGTGCCCGGAGACTGTCCCAGGAGGCACACACATTCTAATGCTCATGCACACACTGTGGACACTTTGTGAACACTGATTAGCTTAATCTGTATGTCTTTAGAAGGAAACCGGAGTACTCTGAAGAAATCCACCAAGCACGAGGAGAACATGCAAACCTCATGCACAGAGGCCCTAGGTATTGTGATAATATCGTGTCGGGAGGTCCCTGGTGATTCCTTTGATTCATTGTCTTCATGAGTCACCAACATGTTTCATGAACAGTCCAGGTGGACACTGTTGTCCTGTGAGCAGCTATTGCTGTCTGAACTATGGATTTTCCCCCCAACTTCAGAGTTACCCTTGGTTTGCCTTCAGTAGGAAAGATCACATTTGTGCCATATTCTGTCCATATTTTACAAATGGACTTAAAAGTGTGAACAACATATGAAGATTGTTGGAAAATAATCAACAGTAGAGGCTGGGTCTCATGAGGTTAAGGGAGTTTTTCTTTTTTGCTGTTTGTTTCTGTATGCCTTGTAAGGGTCCTCTGGAACAGGTGTATTTCTCGTGAAATCGTGTGACACTTTAGGGTAAACGCAATACAACTAATCATGTGACCTTTGGATGACAACTGGATACACTGGAAACTAATTTAGGGATTTTGTGAAATGGGGGTGAATACTTATGCAAGCACAAATGTTTTGTCATATTGACTTTTCCTTCCACTTCAGTATTATAGGCTATGGTGGTGGTAATATACAGTTAACTTATTGTATTTCATTTATTCTAGTTCCAAGGTGTAACACTACAAAATGTGTGCAAGTGTATAGGGGCGAAAACTTAGTTAACTTAGTCCGCCTAGTTAACACTTTAACAATTAAAAAACAAACAAACATTAAAACATTAAAACAATTCTCTGGGAGTCAGAATGACGCATTGTAAATGATACCAAGCCTCATATGTTCACCCACAAATGATAAGAGCTGCAGTGTAATCATCTCAAGTGCTTCGTCTGTTTATTCACAAAGAAAGTGTAGGTCACAAAACTGGTCGGCGCTTCTTCAGATCTGATACACTGAAACAGTTTTATTAATTGTTTAAGCTCTACACCTGAACAAAACCGTCAAATCACCACAAAGATCACGTACACATTCCTGCGTCCTCAGCTCAGAGCTGCATGAGGAGGCCCTTTGAGATCTGCACTGCATGTTCTCAGCATGCAGCTGCACCAGGAGGCTCTCAGAGTTCCGGAGAGTGTGTCCTGGCCTGAGCTGGGCTGTGCTTGGGGGCCACCTCCTGGATAAGATCGACCAGTTCAGTCTTTTCCAGGCACCCACGGCATTCCTCTCCCCACGAGGCCAAGACTCGCTTCAGCTCCAGCACTCGCATCTTAGACAGAGCCTCTCGACTCCAGTCCAGCACCTGGTGTTCTGGAACACGCACAAAAAAACCACACTGTTAGATAGATAGATGCAAGATGTTGGTATAAGGACAGGATGAACCCAGTGACTGAAAGTTGAGACTGCTTTAACCCATGAGCTCCCAGGATCCTTTAGTGTGTCCAAACTTTTTTTCCTCACTCTCCTAATCACATAGCAATTAGTTCTGCTGTAATTACAGGATACCATGCTCCATGATGAATACCTGAAGTAATAAGCTAGGATGTTAGGGAGTTAATTACAGGTTGACACAGTTATGCGTTTAAATAAGTAATAACACACTATGAAAATAATCCACGCTGGGGTGGAGTGATACGTCCCAATGTGAAAAGGATTATCTTCGCATAACCCAATGGTCTGTTGTCTGTTATTCCACTGCTTTGCGAATGATTACAGTTTTTAATTTATTAATGCCGTTATATTTTAACCTCAGATTTATTTCCTGATTGTCTGCATTAAAAATGTATCTCCTGTTATCACTTACGTTATACAGTAGCAACTAGCAGCAATAAAAAGTCATTCCCTTAACAGCATTTTCTTTTCTCTCTTGTCATTTTGCCTCTTGTTATTTTACAAAGAAAATGCAAATCATAAACACCTCTGTCTGCGAGACTTTCTCCTGCTGGGAATCTTTGAAAAGAACTGTGATTGTTATATCAGTGCTGACACTCCACATTCCTTGCATAAATGTTCAAGAAATTTCTCCTCAATCAAAAAAACAAACAAAAAAAGCATTGTATTAATGATTGCACTGTATGCTTTTCTTTTTTGTTTAAAGAAATAATTTTAAAAAGCAGATTATTATTAGTCTTAATAATGTTTTAGTGGTGGAGCAGCCACCATACAAGTCCCAATGAATGAGCTGTTAGTATACAGTATATGATAATGTATTAGAGTCATCACGTTAATATGGACCTAATTAGGACTGCACCTAATGACTTTTTTTAGTGATTAATTAATCAAATAATTCATTAAGTAATTACCCATTTATTAGCATACAAATTATTTTTCATTGTTACCCTAGCCATAATTCTCTGGTTGGATTATTAATCCTTTTATTAACCTGCCAGTAAATAATATAATAATAATAACTTTCCATCCATTCATCCATTTAGGAACCTCTGTAGTCCAACCATGGACCAGGGAGGCCAGAGATGACCATTGTATTTATTCTCATTTGTACAACCGTGGTAGGACCTCCAGTCATCATTCACACACTACGAGCAATTTGGAAATGCCAGTTAGGCTAATCTGCATGTGTTTGGACTGTGGAAGGAAATTTGAGAACCTGGAGGAAACTCAGCAAGCATGGGAAGAACATGCAAACTCCATGCACACAGATCCGAGGCAGGAATCGAACCCGGACCCTGGAACTGCCAATGATAACTTCACCTTGAAAATATCAATTTTACAAGAAAAAAAAATTCTATAAAATCTATGAAATCTATGCAGGAAGCAGCCACGTCAAACTCTATGTCACTCAGTTTTAAAAGGCTTTACCCCTCTAAACAAACTGTTTACAAATCACTAATGCCCTGGAAAGTGGTGTGGTGAAAGACTAGCCGTTAGCACCTGCTTTGGGGAATCTTAGCTGCACTTTATGACACAAATTCACTGATGGAAAATCATACCAAATAAAAGCTTCCCTGCTAGTAATACTGTACGTTCAGAATCTAACAAGCTAGCACTCCTTCCTGACATGCTTCTTTTAAACTTTTAGGAACTGTTTGGTGTATTTATTTGAGGAGTTCTTAGTGGTAGTAGTGGTGGTACTGTGGTAGTAGTGGTGGTAGACTGCACTTCCAGTGCATATTTCCTTTCTCTCAATTTGTCCTGTTGATGTCAAAGGATTCATTGAGATTTCAGTCTTTGACCAACATACACTATTAGAACATGTCCTATGTCAGGTTAAAAAAAAACAAAGACAAAAGATTGTATACACCCTGACTCATGCTTACTGGCCCAAAATTTAATTTAGGAAGAAAATCTCGCCTTCTGGACCCGGCTGATTCACCATGATGCTCTACTTGTGCTTGAAGCTTCAGCACTTCTGACTCATTTTCCGCTTTTATGGACGGTCCCACATGGAAACCCTAAACATGCACTTCCCAAAAGCAGTTTATACCCACGATTCATCACTGTATAATCTCTGTGGATATTCTCACCTGGATACTGTGGATTTGCTGAGACTGTCCTGTGCTTATCCCAGGGCACTTATTCATAATCTGCTACACTGAACATCCTGTATCACTCTTATTACTGTTTGTCTTTACACTTCGAAATCTGTATCCTGTAATGTTAAAAAAACCAGGTTTCACAGATGAGTGGGAGGGGTTCCCTTTGGATTCAAGGTTTTCTTCGGGGTCACCTATGGCTTGCTAAATAGAATTCAAATAAAATTGTACGAGGGGTGATCAAGTCAAACCGGGACTTTTGATTGTGCTGAATAACAGAGCAGTTATAAGGGTAAAAACACGCTTTATTTCTCGATATAATACCCTACTCCACTAATGCACTTATAACAGCGTTTCACTAGTGCTTGGATACCATCAAGGGAGAAAGTTTTGCGTATTTCTGAAACGCTGGCCTTCCAGGAACTCCTTTAATGGCCCAAATATGTGGAAATGGCTTGGAGTGAGGTCAGGACAGTACAAAGGATGTGGCAATAACTTTCAGCTGAGCTCCTGTAATGTGCATGTCCTGTTGGTGAATGATTGTGTGTACAGTTCCCATCACATAACATGAGTCTTATTACTGTATGGGCTTGAAGTCTTCAGTAAATGTCAACCGGTTTTACGCCTTCATTTTTCCGATTCGTCTTGAACGCCCCTCATATTTAGTTAAAAAATATGAATCTATGCCTCATGTAAAGCAATTTCCAAATGTCTAAAAATCTGGATATAAACTCAAGGAACCTTACACAAAGTGAGTTGTACAGTATCATAAAGTTATTAATCCAGCGTCTGACATAAAATGTGCAAAAGACCACGACAGAAACAGAACATCACCATTTTAACATATAGCTTGGTGTGACTCAAACTCAGATAGATAGTGGGCGTTAGAAATTATTCAGATGATTAAATTCTGGTGTGTATATATAGTATATTCTCCTGTTTATGAAATAATTTTATAGCACGATGGTGTTACTGAGGGAGTAGGTCTGGTGTTCTGAAGGAATTATGTCTGAGTTCTGAGGCGAGCATGTAATGATTTAGATCATGGAGTTTTACACACTGCTAAACATAAAAGTTCCACTTATTGCATCAAGAGGAAAATCATATCAGTGGAAATTTTAACGGAAGTTTATACTCAATTTTTAGTAAGCTGGACTATACTGATTAAATCTAACACAGCTTTAAACAGGGAATAATTAGAGATAAGAAAACAGTACTGGTCCTGGGCTCGTACCATATCGCAGTTCACAGATCTGTTGGTCTCTTTGCTGGAGTCTCTGGCAGATCTTCTGCACCGGGACATGGGCGCTGAGAGGGCGGCTCACCTCTCCGGTCACTTTCGCAGCTGCGTCACTGGAGGCTCCGAGGTAATAACACTGAGGGAGTCACATACAGACAGAGAGAGAGAGAGAGAGAGAGACCTTAATCTAAGTACTACTGTTTACAACATTCAGTCTAAAGAATTTCTAATATTAAATCTACTCTTCCATGGTATCAAAAATATTATATTTATTTGAAAAAAAAATCACCAACCCCATCCCCCTAAACACACCCAAAAAAACGTACAACTCCAATATAAAACAACTCTCATTTATAGCAAGGTACCATTTAAATGCTTTTGAAAGCTTCTCGGACATATAATTGAGTTCCAGTGTTCTTTCAAGCAATGACATGAATATTCTAGTAGGCATTTTGGATGCACCGTGGTGTAATACATTAGCTCAATTTCATGGGAGGAAACAAATAATAATAATAATAAATTGTCCCCTCAGAAAGTATTGGAACGACTAGGGCAGTTTTTTTTTTACATTCTCTGCAGTGAGGTGTGAAAACTAAAGATAACTAGGATTGATAGATCAGAATTTCAGCTTTTATACCCTGACAACGTAGGACATGGCACCTTTTGTCTGAGTTAGTCCATTTTTCAAGTGATGAAAACTTGAAAACAAATATAACACAAACATCTTCAGCCACAGCATTATGAAGCAAACCATTATGCACCGGGTTTGCCAATACCAGTATTGTGTATGTTTACTTTGTACCACCTGGGAAGCTCTGGCCCCTCGGGGCTCCACAAGGCCTCTGGTGGTTTCCGGAACCTGGAAGTTAGCAGCGGTTCCTTTGGGTGCTGTGGGTTGCGGGGTGGGGCCTCCATGGATTAAACAAGTTTGGCCGAAACGTATCATAGTGCTTGATTTAATTGGACTCTGTGGAGTTTTGAGGCCAGGTCAGTGACCCTAGGCTCTTTGCCTGCTGAGCCCTGGGCGTGTCAGTCTGTTGTGCACTGGGTGTTCTAGTGGCCTTTTATGATGGCCAGCATTTACTTTTTTTTCAGGCCATGCATGCTGGCTAGCCTTTGGTCCCCAGGGCATGGTCAAGCCTTGATTGCCCTTGATCCTGTGCACCACTTGATAACCAATGGTAATGTGTTATTGTTATGGCTGATTGGTGTATAACACAAAGAAAAGAACAAGCCTTGCTGTTCCAATACTTTCAGTAGGTCTGTACATTATGTGAGTGTGTATGTGTGTGTGTCTTACTAGTCGGCTCTCTTTCCCTTTAGCTTCAGCACATGCTTTAATAAGCTCCTCCTCTACAAGTGCTGAGGACAGCTCCCTGCGAGTCGCCGCCAAAGACCTGTAGAGACGTTCTAAAAATCCCACACACACTATACAACACCCACACACACAGCAATAAATACTATGTTTGAATTCTACTTTTATGAGAACACTGTGAAGTTAAAATATTTACTGGAATAGAGTGTGTAGTGTAGAGGTATGTGCATAACTATGTATCCTTCTGTATTTACCAATAGGAGTGTACTGGATCCATTTAAATGCCATCATATACTTTTACTACAAAGTCCAGACTTAGTTGTTTTTTTTTCTTTTGGACCAAATATAAGCTGTATTTCCTGTTCGATAGATTTTAACAACTTTTACACAATTTGCACATGTTTGTCACACACAGATACATGCATGAACATTCTAGTTGTTTAGTGCATTAAGGAAGTTTTTCTTGCTGTTTCCCTCATTAAGGTGGCACAGTAGTACTGCAGGTGGTGCTGTCTTTGTAGAGTTTCTGTGCATGACTGCTTAAGTTTTTCAGGGAACTCTGGTTGCCTCCCAGTTCCCAAAAACATGCCGGATGAGTAGTTGGTTACACTAAATTGCCTATAACTCTGAATGAGTCTGTCTGTGTGTGTGTGTTTGCGCGTGTGTGTGTGTGTGTGTGTGTGTGTTCATGGCATCTGGTGTATTCAAACTACTTGTCCAGTACCTAGAAACCCTGACCAAGACAAAGTGGTTACTAAAGATAAAACTTTGGGTGCTGTGGGTTGCAGGGTGGGGCCTCCATGGATTAAACAAGTTTGTCCGGAACGTATCATAATGCTTGATGCTGGGACAGGTTTGAGGTTCTTAGTTACAATAAAGGTAAATTGTAATCCTGGGGTAAACTGTAATTAAGAGGTCACCAAGGCGGGTCATCCAATCCGCACACAACAACTGGATGCCGTTCCTAACGCAACCCTGCCATTTTATCTGGGCTTGGGACCTGCACTGAATTCACTGATTACCTTTAATTCCAATGATCAATCACTGATCACCTTTAAATCCAGTGATCAATCACTAATTACATTTGTTCCCAATGATCAATCACTGAACACCTTTAATTCCAATGACCAATCACTGATCACCTTTTATTCCTATAATCAATCACTGATCACTTTTCATTTCAATAATCAATCACGGATTACCTTTAATGCCAGTATCAATCATTAATCAACTTCAATTCCAATGATCAATCACTAATCACCTTTTATTCCAATGATCAATCACTGATTACCTTAAATTCCAATGATCGATCAGTGATCAGCATGTTTCCCAATAACTAATCACCACTGTTCCTAAAGACCAGTCACTGATCACTATTGTTTGTCTCCCCAGTGCATGTCTTTTATTCTTGATTTAAGCTATCTTTCAGACAAAAAAAAGCAAGTTTTATTTTTAAAATCAGGTCCTAACTGCAGAAGCCGGGGGGGTGAAGCTGAACCTGATCCTCAGGACTAAACCCAAACCACTGAGGTTATTTCACCCCTACTTCACTAGTGAAGTGAAGGGTACTTGACTAGTCTAGTCAGCGAAAAGGGCTAACACATTTGCAAAAAAGGTTGCTAGGAGGCACCACCAGATGACGTCATAATATTATTGGCATATTAACTAAATCAACAGTTGGGAGGTGTGTATAGTGGCCTGAGGGACTGTTGACATGCATGCAAAATATACACACTTTATTATAGAGCTTAGGCACTGCTGTGCAAGAAAAGGTTTAGTTGCACAAATCAGATTTAAACCTATAACCCTACTGAATTACCCTCACACTACTCTTGTAATATTTATACAAGATGTATATTTATTTTTAATTCCAATTTAAGTAATGCTCGAGTAATGTCAGCTGTGTAATAATGCATGCATGCTTTCCTTTTACACTTCATGCTTTGCACCACATTTCTATTTTTACAGGCAGAAACACACAGAAGCATGCGCTCGGCAACCCGAGAAGCCCAGACCTCCTCACCTTCACACGGCTCTGACTCGG
Organism: Dinotopterus cunningtoni; assembly: GCA_028565755.1. NCBI lineage: Eukaryota > Metazoa > Chordata > Actinopteri > Siluriformes > Clariidae > Dinotopterus > Dinotopterus cunningtoni. Next base: position 12,606,107 of record JAOTRS010000015.1, on the reverse strand, counting down.
TTACCGCAAAAACAGCGCAGAAAAGCCAGATCACTGCTGTGGTGCTGTTTAAATGCATGTTCGTCTGAGCTTTATATCAGCCGTGGCGCACTTTTCCCTCAGGACTACATTACCCATGATTACCCGCTCCAGCAGCGCGTTCTAAATTTGGCGCTGTTCATTCATTGGATTCCAGCTCGCGCACCGGTTCTTTGATTTAATTGGCTGAACGCGCTGTCAATCATTGCCATATTTGAGTGCCACTGTTCGGAGATAAAAGTACTTCTCTTCTATTGGTCAAAAACAATGAGATCAACCCGCCTTGTCTCGTAAACTCGTCTCCTATTGGTTGAAAAATAGATCCGCCTACTTTTTTGTTTCCGGTAGCTGTAGAGGTTTTTTTTTTCATGAGAAAGCATGGCTGCGATCGGCGTACATTTTGGATACACGTGTGCGTGTGTTGCAGTATTCAAGGTAAACGTTGAAAACTGTGGTTAAAATAACGTGATTTATATAGCTGTACGGTGCCATTACTTTTGCGCTGCGGGTTTATTGTCGCCTAGCTGGTTAAGTACACGGTTTATTATAGTCCAGCATTGCTTTCAGTACATGTCAGGATGTTATGTGGTGTTATGTATCATTACATGTAAAATAAATACTGTACAGGGCCATTACTTTTGCACTGCAGGATTATTGTCATCTAGCTGAAAAAGTCTTTGCAGTCTGTTATAGTCCAACATTTCTTTCAGTGCATATCAGGATGTTATGTCTCAATACATGTAAGATTACAGATGTATGTTATGTCTCATACCTGTACAGTGCCATTACTTTTGTACTGAGGGGTTATTGTCATCTAGCTGGTTACATACATGCAGTTTATTATAGTCCAGCATTGTTTTCAGTGCATATCAGGATGTTGTAATGAGATCTAACCAACCGCATGATGATAAATCTGCGGTGCCATTACTTTTACTCTGCAGGTTTATTGTAGCTGGTTAAATGCATGCAGTTTATTATAGTCTAGCATTGGTTTTATTTCATATTAGGATTTTATGATATGTGTAATTACCTTTGAAATAAATACCTGTACAGTGCCATTACTTTTGCACTGTGGTGTTATTGTCATCTAACTGCACTGCATGCAGTTTATTATAGTCCATCATTGCTTTCAGTGCATATCAGGATGTTGTGTCTCACTACATGTGGGTAGGGTTAGTTTTGCTATATGATCATTGTGATGTGTCTCAGGATGGACGGGCTGATGTGGTGGCTAATGACGCAGGGGACAGAGTCACTCCAGCTGTTGTGGCTTACAGAGAAACTGAGCAGGTAAAGAAGATGCACACATGCACCTCTGTATAGCCGTGGCCAAAAGTTTTGAGAATGACACAAATATAATTTTTCTTACTTACTTTAGTAATAAATGAATATCATTACAAGCCTTTCCTTAGGTGTCAAAGGCTTTTATTGACAATTATATTAAGTTTATGCAAAGAGTCAATATTTGCAGCATTGAGTATTTTTCAAGACTTCTGCAATTCGCCCTGGCCTGCTGTCAATCAACTTCTGGGCCACATCCTCACTGATGGCAACACATTCTTGCATAATTAATGCTTGGAGTTTGTCAGAATTTGTTGGTTTTTGTTCGTCCACCTGCCTCTTGAGGATTGACTACAAATTCTCAATGGGATTACGGTCTGTTTTCCTGGTCATGGACCCCAAATTCTGCTGTTTTGTTCCCCAAGCCACTTGGTTATCACTTTTACCTTATCGCAAAGTGCTCCATCATGCAGGAAAAGGCCTTGTTTGTCACCAAACTGTTCTTGGACACTTGGAAGAAGTCACTTTCGGAGGATGTTTTTGTACCATTCTTTATTCATGGCTGTGTTCTTAATCAAAATTGTGAGTGAGCCCAGTTTTGTGGCAAGTCCACACATGAATGGTCTTTACTGTTGGCAAGACACAGGACTGATGGTAGCGCTCACCTTCATACATTTCAAAGAATCCACTTCTCTCCAGGAAAAAAAGATGGATATTTTGCAGAAGGTGCAGGGATTAGACTCCTGAGGACTGTAAGTCGTTTTCTCTGATGAGTCCCCTATCTGATTGTTTGGGGCATTCGGGAAAAAGCTTGTCCTAAGAAGAAAACATCAGCACTACCATCAGTCCACACACCTGACTGAGCATCCAGGAACGTCTGTAGTCCAACTATGGACCGTGGTGATCACCATTCTATTTATTCCTATTTTACAACCATAGTAGGACCTCCGGTCAACATTCACATGTGCACACACACTACAGGAACGCCAATAAGTCTTTGGACTGTTGGAGGAAACCAGAGGAAACCCACCAGGCACAGGGAACACATGCAAACTTCATCAACACAGACAATCAGCAATGCCGGCATTCACGCTTGATAACATTTTACATTACCGTTGGTCAACAAGCCCAGTCATTTATGTCTCTGTCTTGGCAATGTACATTCATGAAGAAGCTCTGAAAAGAGGCTTGTGTTCATCTTCTAGTTTAAATACCATCATTTTTAACTAAGGCACTTGTTGTATTTATAAAGGGTGCCATTATTTCTGGAGCTGACTGTATCTCATTTGTTTCTCAAATTTTATAACAGACACATTATGCTTTCATTTTCAGCTTGCATAGTTGAAATAATAAAATTTCCCTTCTGCTCATAATTTTTAGCTCTTGTTTAGACTTAACAGCAGTGAAATATATATTTATTTATATATCCTGAACACACATCATTAGTGTCTCCAATTCCCTTTGGCATTTTCCTCAGATTGTTGGTATCGCAGCGAAGCAGGGGAGAATAAGGAACGCTGCCAACACTGTGGTCAAAGTGAAGCAGATTCTCGGCAGACGGTACGTCTCACGTCTCAGGCTTTTTTTTTTCTTTTTCTTTTCCTAAATCAAATCACTGCATGCAGCTTATTGGTCCAGACAGATGACCTTTTGTGAAAGACTGTAACTGTGCTGTTTCTCTAAAGCCTTGTTTTTTTTAACGAGTCTAATCTAATCCAGCCCGATATGTCAAAAAATTATCCTGATTTATTTTTATCAGTCAATATTGATAATTATTGAATATTTTTAATGAGCCATTAAAAGGCTATATATTATACGTAACCGTATAATAACCGTAATCCATTCTTGCATAACAAGAATGGAATATTCTTGTCCTTAAATATAAATAAATATAAGGATCAAGGAATGATTTTACCTTGAGTCACAATAAATTAAGAAGGCAAGTAAGATCAACTGGTATATTGACCTGTCTCCCAGGCCTGCCCTAAACCCCACTGCTCATTTTATTCACTGTTGAGTGCAAAGGTTTACACACCCTAGAGACGACGATGAAATGTGCTCTTTATTTAGTTTTAGGTTTTATAGATGCATTTTACAATTCTTTACCCGGATGCAAACTTTGCACTCTGGCTCATAATGCAAGTTTTGAACATTCTGTAAGGATTAAAATCATTTGTACACCTTCTTTTAGCTATGATGACCCAGAGGCTCAGACGCACAGAGATGAAAGCAAATGCACAGTGAGTACCTGTCTGATCTCGCTTCTGATTAGTCATCTTTTTTTTTTTTTCTTTTTTCTTTTTTTTGATCCAAAACACTTATTGCTGGAAGGAATAATGTAGTTGTTTGGGGAAATATTTACATGAATCACATTGTTCGATTTTTTTCTTTGGTTGTGCTCTTTGTCACAACTTTAGATCGTCAGCAAAGGGGATCTGCCCATGTATGAACTCGACACGGGGGAGACGACCAAGTATGTGTCTCCCGAAGACGTAGCCAGATTGATTTTCCACAAAATGAAAGGTGAGTCCGAACGAGCTCTGAAGTTGCTTTTGCAACTCGCTGCAGGAAGTGGATAAAACAAGCCGTGTGTGTTTTGTGTAGCCTGTTTTTGCAGACATCGAGCTGCTAAACTGAGGCACAAAGGACGGAGCTGGAGCGATCTAAAAATGCTGTGTGGTTGGGATGCAGGAAATGATTGAACAAATGATTTATACTAGTAGTGTTGTGTGTGCGCAGAGACGGCTCAGTCAGCTTTGGGGTCGGATGTCAAAGATGCCGTCATAACGGTGCCTTTTGAGTTTGGCGAGACGCAGAAGAACGCACTGAGGTACAGGATCGGTCAATGAAAGGAATGCTAACGCAATACCACTTATACGAGTGTCACAGTTTTGGTGCTGCTTTGTTTCAGGAACGCCGCAGAAGGAGCCGGATTCAACGTCCTCCGCCTGATTCACGAACCCTCCGCTGCGCTCCTGGCCTACGGCATCGGCCAGGACTCTCCGTCAGGGAAGAGGTAATGTCTCGGAGCAAATCACACCTTATTAACAATCATAATTTGAAATGTTTCTTTTAGCTGATGTTTAATCCTCTACTTTTGTTCAGCCATGTGCTGGTGTACAAGCTCGGCGGGACGTCCCTGAGCGTGACGGCTCTGGAGGTGAACAGCGGGATGTACCGAGTGCTCGCCACACACACCGACCACAGCACTGGAGGAGAGAGTTTCACCCAGGCCCTCGCTCAATACCTGGCTGGTGAATTCAAAAAGTAAATGCTGCTCATATCGAGTGTGTCTTTTTCTTTTATTTCTTTTCTTTTTTTTAACTGGAGCTCATCATGTGTGTGTGCACATCGACAGGGTGTATAAGCATGACGTTAGTGGGAACCCAAGGGCGATGATGAAGCTGATGAACAGCGCTGATGTCGCCAAACACACACTCTCCACGCTGGGCAGCTCTAACTGCTTCGTAGACTCGCTTTACGACGGCATGGACTTTGAGTGTAACGTGTCCAGGTGAGGACGTGTTCCACCTGCATGTCCCTGCACTACACCTAAAAATGATAAATGTTTTAATGCTTTGTGTGTGTGTGTGTGTTCACAGAGCACGATTCGAGTTGATCTGCTCGAACCTGTTCAGTAAGAGCATCCAGCCAATCAGAAAACTCCTGGAGCAAGTCAACCTCTCCACCTCAGACGTCAACAAGGTAATGAACACTAGGGGGAGCCAGGAGGGTGTTTACTGTCAAGTAAAGATTAAATGTTTAATCTTTAGTTTAATAATTAAACAAAAAAAAGCATCATTAAGAGGAAACAGGTTGAGTCGCTGTAAATGACCAAATGGCTCTGAGATCCCGTCCCTCAGTCCGTGTGGAAGCAGCAATCTAGTGGATGTACTGATTTAGCACTAACCCTGTAATCTGGACCGCAGGTGGTCCTGAGTGGAGGATCAGCACGGATTCCCAAACTGCAGCAGATGATCAGAGACTTGTTTCCAGACGTGGAGCTGCTGTGCTCCATCCCTCCAGACGAGGTGATCCCGGTGGGTGCGGCCATGCAGGCGGGAATCCTGGTTGGCAAGGACAGCCTGGACCTGGGTGAGGACTCCATCACTGTGGACTGCTGTGCCAGTGACATCCTGGTCAAGGTGAGAGAGAGAGAGAGAGTGTGTCACTGCAGAAAGGAGAGGGTTTTTAGTTATTCGTCTTATTTTAAAATATTGAATTATGAATGGTTTTATGATCTTGCTATAATGCCGTTTGTTCTGTCGTTGCACTGCAGCCATATAATCAGTTTATACTTTTTGCTGATTATGGTAGTGGTGGTGGTTATGCTGCACTGCATTGTAGGACTGGGACAAAATTTGGAGGAAAAAAAGCAGAGCTGAAAAGAAAGCTCCAGGGAGGGGGGGGGGGGGGGGGGGGAGAATTCTAATTGGTTTTTTAAAGTCCGGCCCAAAAAAAAAAAACCCAATAAAAAAAAAAATAAAAAAAAAAAAAATAGGGGGGGCGCGGCCCTG